>CM021108.1:396591579-396781917 GCA_007115665.2 Sequoiadendron giganteum | reverse complement strand
TTCCTCCAATAAACACTGATCTTTGTGTCAACAAGAGGATATATCGCATAGCACCATCGTGATTACATGGTTTGGTTCTATTTTGCATGGATGACATAAAATTCTGTTACGAAAAAGTTACTAAGTTGATGGAGTATGTTGGACCCTGTTACAGTTACAAAGATTGGATGCAGCTGGTTCGATATACACGAAGTATGCGTAGGTATGCACTATCAGAAAATTATATACAACTAAAAGATAAGGATCAAAATAAAGGAGTGGCTAGGTACATTGACGTGAGGCCAAAAGCATCAAGGAATATTGCAGGGTTTATAAATAGTACACGACCTAGGTCAACAAATAAGCAACCCAATTGTATATTCGAGGCGCGAGAGGGAAACCGTGTATTCGTATGTGCGATAAAATCAATAACTGCAGGGGAAGAGTTGCTAATTGATTACAATTTTAATCGCTTAGATACAAATACAATTACTATGGGGGTGGTATGTACTATATACCATTTTACCCAACCTCCAATTAGTGACTCCAATATGCCATTTTATTGTTATGTTTTTTTTCGTAAGTCTATTGGTTTCATTTCGGTAATGTTTTTTTATATTTAATTTTTGTCACAGCAGGACATTCATCATACGAGGAAGGCTCTGGCCTAGAGCACAGATCGTGATCCATCTTTAGGCACTTCTATCCAACATGTTTACCTCATTGTAATTGCACAAATTAGATACGAGAAAAATGTTTTATTATTATGTTTTTTTCATGAGTTTATTGGGTTAATTTCGATAATGTTTCTAATATTCTTGTTGCATATGGCTGATCGGGGAAAGGCACCAGCAGTACAAGAGAGCATCCATATGGAGGTGCAGTCACTATTATGTGATGATGACATCGCATTTTCCGTAAACCCTGTGGATATGATGAGGAAGGCCCAAAAAAAATGCAATGAAGAAATCCTTAAGTTGGTATTCATAGTGCTTCAAACAGATGAGATAAGAGAAAGGGTTAAAATATTGTCTGAGAGAGCATAAAACTTGCAAGTAAGCTATCATGAAATCTTTAATTATAACATAAGTTCATTCATGGTTTTATATTTTGTACAATTTTATGTCTTGAACTAAAGTATGTGTTGTTTTTACAGGATTATTTGCGTCCTCATCATGCTACTGGCCATGATCAAGGTACTGCAAGTGTTGCTCGGGAAGTAGGGGTCAGTACAAGTGTCAATCTTGATCTTCCTACGCATACAACACATCATCTGGCCCCATCATTTGTGCCTATATTGTTGAATGAAATGTTGGTAACACATACCATGTAGGCATTCGGTAGTGCACCATCTAGCAGCGAACACATGCCACTACATGTGTCAGTACCTATGGATACAGAGGCCACTAGTTCTAGTGATGTTTTAGCATTATTTCCTAGATCTTCCCGTATTACTAGTATGGGAACATTGCCGGTCACATTTGTGGTGACCGAGGATTTCCTTCCCATAAAGATAGAGAAGGTCCCAGGTACTTTAAAATGTTTTAATTATTATTATATATGATCCAATTGAAATTTACTTATTGATCACTCTTTATAGACTAATGATCCCATGATCATTTTGTAGGAAATGATGTTTTTTATAAACATCTAAGTGATATTACATTGGAGCTCTTCGGGCCCACCATACGTACACGGTGGAATTCCCAAAATGAAGATTTAAAAGATGAGCTCATTAACCGTTTAGTTGTGTTGTTCGGTGATAAAACATTCAACCGAACGAAGGTCCTTAAGAAAGCTGGTACCTATCTAAAGTATGTGAGGGACTAATATAGTTCACATTTAGAGAAGAATAGAAAGTACGAGTGTCCCCCCATGATTTCGAAAAGGGAGTGGAAGGACTTGGTGTCAAATGGAAAGGAGAAG
The DNA here is from genome assembly GCA_007115665.2 of Sequoiadendron giganteum. NCBI lineage: Eukaryota > Viridiplantae > Streptophyta > Pinopsida > Cupressales > Cupressaceae > Sequoiadendron > Sequoiadendron giganteum. The sequence goes on along the minus strand of CM021108.1, from coordinate 396,780,012 downwards.
GCTGAAAAGAAGAAAGGAAAGATACCACCGGGCCAAGGAAGGTATGTGATACTATCAACAATTTAATTATATACTGATTACTCTTTCTTTTTACATAATCTAACATATTTCAAATTTTTAATAGGCTGCTCGACACATCAAAGGCAACAAAGGAAAGAATAGAAAAACATGGGAAGCACAAACTTGGCTCTGGTGGTTATATGAAAATAGCCGCATGATTTGTAAGTATCAATAAATGAAATATTGCATCCAAATAATAAATTGCAAACAATTTTGGTTTTATCACACCATAGAAGCAAAATTCATGATCGCATGCAAAAATGGAGGGCTTTGATTTCAACAGAGTTCCCACAGAAGAGGACCTGAAGATTGCCTTCCACCAAGGCTATGGAGCCCTGACTGAATAGCTAAGAGTCTCGACTGGGCAAACACAATCTTCCACTGCATCCAACATGTAGGTAAATAAACTCAATGAAGTTTATTTCAAATTGAATACTTGTGCAATTTGTTCAATATTAATTTCCACCATAATAATGTGCCTATTTGTTTTACTTGGATAAGCAATTATAATACTGCACGACATTGGAATGCAGCCTGGTGAGGGTGGAGCACAATCTTCCAATGAAGGCCATGGTGTGCATCCTGGTACTGGATTTATTCATGTGCTATACAAAACACAGTATGGATTAATATAATTAAACATCTTTAATTGCATTTGGTGTATTAATCAATGTAAGCTTTCGTGTTTCAACTTTAGAGCATGTAGAGCGTGATCAACATGCTGAGCATGTAGAGCGTGATCAACATGTTGAGCATGTAGAGCATGATCAACATGTTGAGCATGTAGATCGTGATCAACATGTTGAGCATGTAGATCGTGATCAACATGTTGAGCATGATCAGGCTAGAAAAGATCAGGAACATGATGTGGCTCCATTAGGTAAAGAGGAACACTCTAATGTTCTTTTAAACATATTTAATTGCAATTGGTGTATTAATTAATGTAATCTTTCGTGTTTCAACTCTAGATCAAATACACGAGGGTGTTCAACATGTTGAGCATGAGGCTATAAGACAATATCAGGAACATGATGTGGCCCAATCAGGTAAAGAGCACCACTCTGATGTTCTTTTAATTAATGAAATACGTGTAACAATAATAATAAAACATATCAATTTAACATTTCTTTGCTATTGCAACAGACCCCCCTTGCAGCCGCGTCCACGTTGTGAGTACACAACTAGGCATACATTAAGATCATGAGCAAAGCTTAGAACAACTGAAGGGGGGACAAATGATTTTGAAAATGATACTCCACTTTAGTTTTTTTTAGCTACAAAAAAGAAACAAAAAAAGAAGTGATTGTAATCATATTATGACAACCATATTTTTGATAATATGTAAAAACTTAAAAAATGAAATATGTTAATGAATGAATGTGAATATGTTGATGAGTAAATGTTATATGTTAATGAATGAATGTTATATGTTATTAATGGATGAATGAATGAATGTGAATATGTTAATGAATGAATGTTATATGTTATTAATGCAGGATGAATGAATGAATGAATGATTAATGTTATATGATCGGGTACGGGGAATTGAGAGTGATGTGGGGGAGGGGGGAGGGGGGGCAAAAGAGCTTCCACCTTCACGTGGTTGGCCCTGTTAAGTAGAGAATATTAAACTATTCTCAAAACAAAGAGAAGCTCAATAAGGTAAGTAATGCACTTTTCAATATAAGAAATGCATCGTTTGAAGCATCAAACCAATCTGCAAAGATGAAAGAAAGTGCTAACTTTTCACTATGAACATTGTGTTGTGTGTGGATTTGGTTTCAAAGCTCTGTTTTTTATTTTTATTTTAGTGGTCTCATTAATTTCACTTTTGTGCATAACAAGTTAGTGGAAATTTTGACAGATCTAAAGGGTTTAGAGGCTCGATTGAGATAGATACATGGATATTTGTTGATGGGAGGCTTCCACTTAACCATGAAATTTTGTACCATTTGCAGGTATGCTAAAATATCTCTACTTACATTCATTCAACTTACTGTAATATAATATCTGACAAAAATCTCCTTTTCATTATACTTAGATGGATTTTCATGCCTTGTTCCAAAGCACATGTTGTAAAATAGGCAAGAAGGATGCTGGCAAGGGTTAAGGAATTTGGCTTTCCACCTACCAATTGCATAGTTTACTTCATTCATCCAACATATTGCCAATGCGTTTCACAATTGTTGGAATCATATCCTATAATTACAAAACTAGTAAAATTAAAATATGTAAGTTTCAAATATGGCATTACATATCTTTCTATGAATTTTTGAAAGAAAATATCAAAATGGAGAACAATTAAAAAAATAATCTGCATAATTTATAAGAGATCAGGGAATTTTTTTGCAGAGTTATCTTGAATATATTTAAGACAAAAGTAACTTATACAGATTGAAGCAGAATATCAGTAGTCTAAAATCACTAGTCAACACATCTTAGTACTATCTCAATTCAAGAGAACTAGTTCCACTATCCATTAGCTAGTAAAACAAATAAAATCAATTCATAAGATTATTCCGTTCTAATAGGGTTGACTGGTTGCTTGTTTCTTTTTGATTGTCAGGAAGTCATCAATATACACTTGGTTTTCCCACCTTGTCTTGCCTCGTGGCTAGAGAGTTTTTGCAGAAGGCATCAAAGTAACCTTCAAGATTGACAGTGGAAATGAGTACAAGGTCAATATAACTTAATGCTAATTGGGTATGATTTTATTTGTTCAAGACCAATTTAGATTCATTTTCTGCTCACACTACTTTTATTTACATTTATGTTTTGCTAATATCCATTTTCCTTTACATTCATATTCTTCTATACATATTGTGTTTACAATAATGTTTTCCTTAATTTAATCTAGGGGAGAGGACCCAGTACCTGAGCAACTTTCAATGTCATGCTATTAGGATTTACTGTGAAGCTAATCCAAAGTTTTTCATTGTTGCTCGAGGCCATATTGCAATGCTTTCTCTAGGAAGCCCATATGATCCCCATCAGGTATCTTCTTTTTGTAGTCTCTAAATTTGTTAGAAGAAATCAACAACCAGTTTGTCTAAATGTGGCTCCTTGTTTACACATTAATATCTCTTTTGGTAGCAATGGATCAAAGTGGATTCATTGGGTCTTAAAGAGAAGGCTCTCAAACATGGAGATCAAGAGTGGGACCTGGTAAAACCATTCATAATCATGCTCATATTGTTTTATTGACTGTCTAAGAGCTAAGTATCTAGGATAACATTCTGTATTTTTCTATTGAATTTCCAGAGTGAGAATAATTTTGGGTTTGCAATCCTATTTTTTAGTACACTAGCTAAGTATCCAAGATGCACTGCAAGCACTTTTTCTCACCAAATTGCTCATTTTCCACAAATTTAGATTCTAGTGTGTAGTTTAATATTCACTAGTTTGATTTTTTCTTTTTTAGCAAAATTAGAATCCAGTTCGTAGGTTGTGCTTGTTGTCCATGACAGTCCCCTTGATCTCATGACTCATCATGGGTTTTATATTTTGCTCCAATTGTTGATCAACATCAAATGTGGCCATCATAATATCATCCATAGCCTCCATATTCTACAATTATTCATTGCTCATTTCTCATACATAGTAACCAAATAATGCAGGCCTAGAGCTTGGACTGCAGATGTATGCAAAAAATGATAAATCCCTACCTCTATAAGCCTAATTAAACACAACAACTGACATGTTGTTTGATATTTTAAACAGTCATATGAATATCCTTTTTCTACCTTGTAAACACTTACTCCATGCATACGATAATTTATTGAAATGCAAAGTTGAATGGCCTCTTAACTCTTGACACTAATGCCATTGCATTTGTCTAAACAGAGTTAATCATATTGTGATCTAAATTTTCATAATGAAGTCTTCCAATCTGTCCTTTAAATCTAAGAATTGATGACAATCCATATTGTCTTTTACTACCCCTATTAAATGCTCATGGTCTTGGCACATCAACTTTCTCTCTTTGATTGACCTATCCTTATGTCCTGTCATTATCCCTATAAAGACACTTTGGAGCCTCTTACTACTTTTATATATCGCCTAGAGTCACCCCGATAAGTATTTTGATCCATTTGTATCTTCATCAATAAGAGATCATGTATCGCTAGGCTATTCTACAGTTTCCCCGACGTGGTGAGTTTCCCTGATGATTATTCTTTCGATCTCAACTATGTCACCAAGATTCCTGTCGATGTAATCTTATCGGTGTCACATAGCGGGTCGGGTAGACATTCAAAACTTACTCTAATGTTATATGTCTTGCCAATATGCTTCCCTCGTGCTTCATTGATGAGACAAGATGAGTATCTCACCAATGAAATGTCATCATTGAGACCACAATCCAGTCCTCTCGATATATCTTATCAGGAAATTTTGATCATTGTAATAGTCTTGATCTTTCACCGATATGCCTGCATTTCAACGAATATTTTTTTTTTTTTTAAATTGCATTGTTTCGTCGAATTTGCGATGAACCGGACAAAGCGTTTGATGAATTTTCCATGTATCCGATGAATTTTTGCCGTATTGACTTGCATATTTCGTCACATGTTCAACGAACTTCTGTCACTATTTCAATCTAAACTATGTCAACAAGACTCCTGCCGAAGTATTCTTAACGGCGTCACATAGCTGGTCGGGTAGACATTCAGAACTTACTCCGATGATATATGTCTTGCCAATATGCTTCCCTCGTGCTTCGTCGATGAGACAAGATGTGTATCTCGCCAATGAAACTTCATCACTGAGACCAAAATCCAGTCCTCCTGATATATTTTTTCGTCGAATTTGTGACGAAGTACAAAAAGTGTCTGATGAATTTGCAATGTATCCGACAAATTTTCGCCATAATGACTTGCCTATTTCGTAACGCATTCGACAAAATTTTCTCACAAAGACTCATATCAAATTATTCTTAATGGTGTCACATAGTTGGTCGGGTAGACATTCAGAACTTACTCCGATGATATATTTCTTGCCCATATGCTTCCCTCATGCTTCGTCGATGAGACAAGGTGTGTATCTCGCCGATGCAACTTCATCGCTGAGACCAAAATCCAGTCCTCCTGATATATCTTCTCAGGCAATTTTGATCGCTATAACAGTCTTGATCTCTCAACGATATTGGCAATACATCGAACTTTTGTCGTAATGGTGACGAACTTATGTTGTTAATCCAACGGTTTGGAAAAGGTATGCCTCCCGTGCTCTGGGTACTATTCGTTGCGCGATCGATGAAGTGGGCGTCGCTGTTCTGACGAGCTTGCATCGTGAGGTCAAAATTTTGGCAAAGGGATGCCTCCCATGGTCCGAGTACTATTTGTCTCGTGATTGACGAAGTGGGTGTCACATTTTTGATGAGCTTGCGTTGTGAGGTCGATGTTTTACAGTCTGTCGGGATATAGACGAAAATTGAGCGACGACGCTGATTTATGTGATTCATCGGTTGACCGATAATATATCGTCGAAAGTTCAGCAAATGGCCATTGAAAATTGGGGTCAAATTCAGTAGTGAGAAAAACATCAAAGGAAAATGGAAAATCACTGCAAATACAGTGAGGCAACAAATGCAGAAGAAATGGGTAAAAAAAAAAACCTTCTATTGAAGAGAGTGTGCCAACACCATAACCTACTTCTGGTAATTCCTCTAGGAATTAGTCTCGGGCCTATGGCCTAGGGGGAGTTGTCAAAGAAAATTAGATGAACCCCTAACCGGAAAGTGACACATGATGCAAATGTGTTCAGTAGATGCATAATCAATCAACATATACTATTGAACTCATTAGAGGAATCAGTATGTCAAAATGGAGGTCTGTAGATGCTCTGTTTTCCATCGTGTATAGATACAATATAACCAGATCTATTAGGGTTACAACATTTATTGTGACTAAAGTGTTAGGTGCGGAAAAAGATAAAAATTCATTTCTCACCTTGCATTTTAAGGAGAAGTTTGGAGAGCTCGTAAGCGATCTTTGGAGATTTGAGGTTAAATCAAAGCATCAGAAGAGATTCAACATTTCAATTGCGATCTGGCAAAAAAGTGGAGGCACCTAAAAAATATTTTAGTTGAAAAGGTAGAAATATCTGAAGTCAATCCCACACCTTTAGCTGAGGAAACACTTGTTGAGGAGAAGGAAGCAGTTTCGATTACTACAAGAGACACTGCTGAAGTTGTAAAGCAATTTTTGGTTGCACAAAAGGAAGAACTAGATGTAGAATTGATCGAAGGTCCCATTCACCTATCTAACTTAAGCCTAGTGCAGAAGATGAGAGTAGCTACATTCGCTCAAGCTCAAGAAAGAGAGGAGCTACTCAAATGTCACATTGAGGACAATAAACTGTTAAATCTGGCATCCAGGGTATTGGAGAAATTAATGCCATCCTATGTGAAATATTTGGCTAGATCATCCTCCTGTGAGCTAAAAAGGCTAATTAGTTATGTTGACACTCATTTTGAGTCATTTGAAAAATCAGCCATGACAAAAGTACAAAAAGAATTCGATGCTAAAAGATTTAGTGGCATGAAAGAGTTAATTGTTCAAGACAAAACATTCTTGAATACATCCACTAAGAATGTGAAGGATGCTCTGTCTAAAGGTGGAAATATTTGCAAAGCATGCGTATCTTTCTCAAAATTTATAGAGGAAAATGAAAAGAAGGTCAAGGAGTTGGAACTCAAACTAAATGATATCTCAAAGAAGGAGAGGAATCTTTAAGAGTTGCAGATCCATCCAACTTGGAGTCCGCGAAGACTCAATCCTATCTAATTTGTGGTCACATCACAATTTTGGAAAGTCTTAAAAGGATTTGGGACACAAATCTGATTCAGCTAAAGAAAGACTTTGCTGATATTTTTCAACTCATGTAAGTTACAGTTTTTTTTGGCTCAAACAATTTTTGTGAATCGATACATTTTTGGCATTCGACACCTACCTTTTCCATTGATGCCAAAGGAGGAGAAGGAATAGAGTGGAAAATGTTTAATTTTCTCAAGGGGAGAATTGGAGAATTACATTTTTAAATTTTTGAGTGGTACAGTCTATCTTGGTACTGATCCAACACTTAGTCATTTTTCACTAAGTGTTGCCATGAATGCCAAAGGAGGATATTATTGGAAAGAGACACTACGAGGATCACTTGGTGTTGTAATTTATGAAAAACATAATCATCTATCAAGTCCACACTCCATCATTTTCTCCTACCAGAAAAGAAGACTCAGAAGTGTCAAGCAAGAACAGAGTACCCGGTAACACAATGTTCTTCGATCTATAAGATCATTTCCGGCTATTATTTTTCTTTGCATATCCCAGGGAACATTTTTTGGCATATTATCCTCATTTCTTCTGAAGCGCAATGGCTCGTACCAGATCGTGTGAAAGTTAGAAGATTTGGTTGTTGTGTTCTTAGTTTTTCTTGTATTGAGGCTAACCTCATGAATGTATTAAGTCACGGATATATAGGAATAAATTAATTAAGTATATCTATGTTTGTATGTCATTGTTTGGGTCCTAGCCATGTTATGGCTGATATTTGAGGGTACGCATTGTATATTTCTCATAATGTGAGCCGAAAGTTGTAATTTTCTTGTGTTTTGTTGAAGTTGACAGAGTGTAAATAAATCCTATATTTCAAATCTATATACTTGGTCTTCCATATCATTTTGCAAGAAGTAAGAGTTGTGTTGTTTTCTGAACATCGTTAGAGTAGAGTAGAGGTGTGATAATGCATAGTTTCACTTGCACATAGATTATCTATGTTGTGTGTGTGAGTAGAGCATAACAGAATTGCAGATTCAATCTATAGAAGAACAAATCCATTGTTGTGGATAATTTGGAACTGTAATCAAGAATTTTAGATGCTAACATCTCAGTTCAAATATTCAAATGGTTTTAATCTAAACTCTTGGGCATCAAGCCCTTTCTTTCTTGAGCAGTGAGATCTAGGTAATGCGCCTGAATGCAAGTGCATTCCCTTGTAATCTTCAATTTTGAGTATACTTAGAATCATACTTGTGGATTGGCCATCCACCGTGGTTTTTCCCCTAATAGGGCTTCCACGTAAAAATATTGGTGTTATGGTGTTTTGTTTAATTTCTTGTTTATGCATTGTGAATGAATGTTATTGATGCTTAAAGTTAAAAATTACTAAAGCTAATTTTTGCACAACACTGATTCACCCCCCCCTCTCAGCGTGGCTTGTTTCCAACACATCACTTATGTATTATTTAGCAATAAAGATTACAATACAAATTTAGAGTTCTCCATGAATACCTTTCAAATGTATCAAGCCCTCTACAAGCATTCCATGTGAACAAGAATGCAACCACACATCTCATGCCATGCTTAAGATAAATGATAACAAGAGATGATCACAACCCCTTATCCAAAATGACCAATTAGCCAACTAGCTAATGTTAGAAAACTACCAATGTGCTTCCTTTTATAGACACAAGCTCACACAAAACCACCAAATGGTATTACGTAAACCATGTGACTAATACCATGAGATTACATAACCATTAACCCCCACATTTACTTTTTGGTACTAAGTTTTCCCAATATTAAATATTTCCCCAATGTGTAATCCCATATTAAATATTTATCATAATGTTACATACAACACATAAAGTGGCCCCAAGAATGTTAACCCATGTGATGCATGCATCCCTAGATACCCTAGGTGCACCAAAAATAATAAAATATTACATTATAGCATTATGCAAGGTGGAAAACACACATTTTCCTAAAACAAAATATATGTACACATTGGGTTGCACGATCCCAAGGGATGATGCATGACACATCTAGCTACAATGGATGGAGTAGGGGTTTATAATTATTCCAATCATTAGGTGGGTGATGATTATTATAGTGGTCATGTGTGTCACCTAGGGAAACCAAGGGACACACTTGCATGGATGACTCACCCACACCATCAAAGATATGGAGAAAAATTATTTGGATGGGGATACAACATGTTGGAATACTTTAATGATAACTTGGGGTGATATATGTGGAATGAAGGTTATAGCTTGATGACCTATGCCTTATTATAAATGTGGGTTATGGAGTGAATTTTGTAGACATGATTAAATGGGAATTTAATGGATATTATACATGAAATGTTTAGAGAACATGTGTATGGGCTTCATCAGTCATGGTAGTTTAGGGAATTATTAATTTTGAGGTAGATATTTGATTGTATGTCTAATATAGATGTGATCTAGTATCTCTATTAATGGATGCAAGGATGGATAGGGAGTGGGTACTAGATAGAATAGATTTAGAGGAATTAACGATTCATTAGTTGTCTCAATCACATCATGGTTCCCTTCTACCATCAAGGTACCTCAAATGATAACAAAAAATTGCTTGACTTAGAGACCTACCTAATCATACCACCATGGGCATTGAGAACTTAGTGATGATGAGGATGAGGTACAAGATATCATGGCCATATTATATATATATGACTTGGGATTCCTTCCATAGTTCATTGTGTGTTGAGTAAATCTTTCACTGATCTATGTAGAAAATTATGTTGCTAGAGATTCAAGGTCATGGATAGGGTGTAACGACTTAAATAAGAGTGAGGAGGAGTAGGAAGTTATTACACAATAATAGTCAATGATGAGGAAGAAACAACAAGAGTAGGTGGGTCCTATGATGGGGAGAGAGTCAACACTCAACCCTAGGTGGAATTAGTAACGAGCATAATAAGAGTATAGAGTAGAAGAAAAAGGGAGAGTTGAGAAATATAGTTGTAGTGAGACTCACAAGAGACCTCAACATAGCAGTGACAACATAAGTACCCCTAGATCTCAATTGGTAAATTAGGGATGAAGATATGAAAGTTATTGATTTCATCTAGATTTTTATTTATGTAGAATACTAGATGTATTGCTAATTGTTTTTATTATATCATGATAAATATTTTTGATAAAAAATATTTTATTTTTCTAGTGCAAGTTTGAGAGTGGCTTGACTATATTGGTTAATTCACTGTAGAGATGGTACCCATTATACAATTATTGAAGGTTGTGTAGGATATTTATAAGACAAAGTAGACTATAGGGTGACATATGGAGATTTGTATCCCATATCCCAAATTTGAGCTACATACAAGGATAAAATAGTGAGAGAAGTCCAATTAGTTATATAGGTCTTATTTGTCATTACAGAGCAAGACCAAGTAGCTTGCCAAGTTGTAGTTTTGATAGTAGAGAGAGACTTGGTGGCTTGGAGGATAGAGAGAGATGAGAGGATGATGTTATAAGAATTGGAAGAGAGAAACACAACCTATAGGATTAGTATGGTTAGGAGAGAGCATGTGTAGAAATGGCTTGTGCAATTAAACACATAAGTTTAGATTACCCATAGGTATAAGTGCTCATGAGTAATATTGTTATATTTCATGTTGGGATGAGTGTAATAGAGTATATAGAGTTCTAATTTGTATTAGAGGTAGAAAATTTGAGAGGAGTGGTGATGGGGATGCAATCTTGTAGTGTGTCATAGATTTGTTCTAGGTTTGTGGAATCTATAAGGTAACCTTAGCCAAAAATAGCATTAGCGCAACATGATGAGCCACTAGAACTAAAGTAGAGCAACAAACATGTTCCACCATGATACAAATTTTGTATATATGTATACACACCATTTTTTTTGTAGTGGTGGATATTTAAAACCTATGATGTACATGATAAACTTTGATATCACACACACTATTATAGTTTGGTTGTAATTGATGTCAAAAGTTCATTGGAGTATGTTGTAGTCTAGCTAGTTGGTTGCCAGAGTCTTTGAGAAATGTTGATGATGTTTTTCTCTTGTGGTTTGGAGGATAGTTTTATGTTGTTTCAAGGAGTGTGTGATCCAAGTGTCAAATCGTTTGAGTTACTAGAAATGTGCTTTTGATAGTAATAGACTTAAGTTTGATTTGATTATGTGAAGATGTTCTCAGAGGTATAAAGATTGGATCTACATATATTTGCATTTGTAGATATGGTTATGTGGTTTATAAGTCAAGTTCATGGAGATGTGAAGGTGTTATATCCCAATTTTCATGTCAATAATCCTTTTGTAGAGAAAGTTATAAGTGACAGAGTGCAGGATTGTGTTGTACAATGACTAGTTTCAATGTCTATTGGCTTGCACCAACTTGTTGTTTCATGAAGTAGTGAAAGGGATGCATGGGGATGTTCTTGAATATCATGTGATGCTTTTTGTTTCTTTGTAAAGTTCTTTTTGGCTTCTCCAATACAGGATGTGGTAAATAATGAATGTTCTGTTGGTTTATGATTTTTGAGGCCAACTAAGGTATGTTGATGATGTGCTCCACAAGTTCAAGTGTGATAAGAGATTATGGAGTGTTTGAAGATGTTGTATAGATAATTAAAACTCATCTAGGAGAAGTGAAAGTAGTGCTTTATCATTCATGTGTACCTCCAATGATGTGAGGACTGAAATACTATAAGTTATATGTTCTCTTGCTTATGGTCGATCTATTTTGAATATGTAAACATGGAGATGATATATTTTGAAGATTTAAGGTGTGAAGATTGTTTAGGAATAGTTTAAGAATGTATTGGGATCTACAAGGCATGTTCCTCTTCCTGGTGTTGCATGTAGTCTTTTGGGTCTTACCCTCTACATGTTTCATGTTGATTATTTTATCCTTGGCTGACTTGGAGATGTAATATTTTTGTTGTTGGCCAACATGTGAAATGTAATCAATGTAATAACATGTATAAATTGTAAACCTAGTTGATCTAGGGTGATAGAAGTGTGTGATGCATTATGGAAATTGTGTAAGTGATTGAAAGAGAAAGAATAGAAGTGGTTGACCTTGTCTAGTTTCATCTTGATCATATCTATGTGATAGAAGGGAAGTGGAGAAGTGTGCTTAATTTTTTGCTAGAGGTAGTGAGCTAAAGGCAAGCCTTCTTGCTAGTAAGCAATGAGAATAAATTTTAAGTGATAGAGCAAAGTTGCAATAATCAAAAGAGAAGTGACATAGCATAATTGCAATCATCAAGAGGAGTGAGCTTAATTATCAGTTTCAGATAGTGGAAGGATTGCCATATTGTAATCATTCTTGAGTGTGTGATCAAATTAGGGAGTTGTAGCTTCCTTGGGAGTGACCCTAAAACTATAATCTAGGAGTTGTAGCTTCCTTGGGTTGCAGCTCTAAAACAAAGTTGTAAATTCTATTCATATTGTGAGGCTAGATTAGGATAGTAAATCTTAGCAACTTTTCTCACCGTGGTTTTTCCTTGTGGGGTTTTCCATGTATATCTGGTGTTGTGCTATGCATTGTCTTCTTCTTTCATGTTCTTTCTTATGTGGTAGGGTTTAAAGTATCCTTTTGTTTTGGAGGGTTTGAGATTTGATAGAATATTGATTCATCCCCCTCTCAATATTTTGGTGTGTTCAACAATTGGTATCAAATCCTAGTTCCTTATAAGAAGTCTAACAACTTGAGGAAGATTCAAGATGGCACAAGAAGGGTCTCACAAGGCACCTAGGTTTGGTGGAATAAATTTTTCGTTTTAGAAATTTAAGATGGAATCCTAAATGTTCTCTTTAGGGTTTTGTGTTTGGAAATTAGTCAAGGATGATTATGTTGTTGCTGCTAATCCTCTAACTAATCTGATAGAGATTAGGGCCTATGAGAATGATGGAAAGGATAAGAATGATATCTTGAGTGGGCTTGCAGATTTGGATCTTGTAAAATGACTACAAGTCAGCAAAGGAGGTTTTGGAAAAGATTAGTGGTATCTATGAAGGAGACATCAAAGTGAAACAAGCCAAGTTATAGATCTATAAAGAAAAGTTTGAGAACCTGAAAATGTCATAGGATGAAGATATTGCAAGATATTTTCTTTGGGTAGATGAACTGGTCAATGCAATCAAAGGACTTGGTAAAGAATTGGAAGAATTGATGGTGGTTAAGAAGGCACTGAGATCTCTTCCTAAAGCTTATAGTCCTAAAGTATCTTCTATTGGGGAAGCTAAAGGTTTTGATAGAATTTCAATGGATCAACTATATGGTGCCCTCATTGCATTCGAAATGAGAAAGTTTGACAAAGAAGAACAAAAGAAGGAAGCAACTTTAAAATCCAATAAGAAGGAAATTTATGAAGCATTTGATAAGAGTAGTGACACTAATGAAGAAAAATAAAAATTTTGTAAGGAAGTTGAATATAGGCACCAGAAAGTACAAAGGTAAGCTACCTTTCAAATGTTTAAAGTGTGTGGAGAGGTTGGTCATTTTGCTTCTAAATGTCCCTTGAAAGATTTTGAAAAGAGAAACAAAGATTCAAGAAGAAATAAATTCAAAAGGAGTCTCTACTCCAAGGAAGATTCTTTCTCTTCAAAGGATAATGAATCTAGCGGTTTGGATAATAAGGATGAAATCCTACTTTTAGCTACTAAGAACACTAAAGATTCAAGAGTTGTGTGTACCACTTTTCATGCAAAAGATGAGGAAAACTCTTGGGTGATTGACAATGGTTGTTTTAATCACATGACATGGGATAGGAGCAAGTTTATCAAGCTTTTAAAGTGGAATGGAGGCATATTCAAGCTTGGAGATGTTACTTTAGTACAAATCTATAGAAAAGGTACAATAAGTATTGATAGAAAACACAGTACAAAAGATTTTATTTATGTTAAAGGTCTCAGGCACGATTTTCTTAGTGTGAGTCAGATGTGAAAAAATGGATACAATTTCATATTCAATGAAAGAGGATGTGAAATCAGAAAAGGAAAGTCTGGAAAATTGGTTGCAAAAGGATCCAAGACTAATGGTGACATATATAGTGTAAGAGATGTCAATGGGAGAAATTTTATTTTGGGACAAGTAAGTGAATTTTGGCTTTGGCATAGGAGAATGGGACACATTAACTTTGGAAATCTTGTGAAGATTATATCATTACATGTGGTAAGAGATATGCCTAAGATAATCAAGGCTGCAATTATTATGTGCAAGGAATGTTAGTTGGAAAGAAAACAAGGATAAGTTTCAAGTCCAAAGAGTATTCTTCCTCTAGACCATTGGAGTTGATTCATATTGATTTGTGTGGACCTACCAAAACAAAAAAATTGAAAGGAGAAAGATATAAACCATGCTTTTTATTGATGATTTCTCTAGGATGACATGTGCTACTTTCTTGAAAGATAAATTTGATGCTTTTAGTAGATTCAAAAAATTTAAATCAATGGTTGAGAAGAAATGAATGCTAAAATCAAGTGCTTAATTTTTGATAGAGGAGGTGAGTTTACATCAAATAAGTTTAATAATTTTTGTGAAGAACATGGAATAAGGAGGCATATATCTATTGCTAAAACTCCTCAATAGAATGGGGTACTATAAAGAAAGAATAAGACTATTCAAGAGATGACAAGGACCATGTTGATGGAAGAAAATCTGCCTGATGTTTATTGGAAAGAAGCAATTCATACTACATTCTATATTCTCAACAAAGGTTTATTAAGGCTTAACAACACTAAGACCCCATTTGACATGGTATGGAAGACCAAAAATTGACAAGTATTTTAGAGTCTTTGGAAGCAAATGCTATATCAAAAGAGATAAAGACACTTTTGGGAAGTTTGATTCAAGAGTCGATGAAGGCATTTTTCTTGGAGATTCATCTCAAAGTAAAGCATGCAAGTGCTAAAAAAAAAGTTTGGGAAGAATATTTGAAAGTAAAAATGTTAAGGTTGATGAAGATATACATCAGAATATGAATGAAATTGAGGAGTATGGATCTGATGCACCTCCCCGCTCAAAAGAAGTTGAAGAGAAATATGAAACATAATAAAATCATAGTAAAAATCTTGCCAAGTATGTTCAAATGAATCATTTAGAGGATTAGATTATTGGAGATAAGAATGAAGGAGTGCTAACCAAGCGAAGGCTTGCAAAGAAAAATGAACAAGTAAATTTTTGTTTGTTATCAAAGATAGAAACAAAAAAATTTGTTGATGCTAGCACGGATGAAGGATGGATACAAGTAATGGAAGAAGAATTGAATTAGATTGAGAATAATCATACTTGGGAACTAGTTCCAAGGCCTAAAAATAAGAATGTGATAGGAACCAAGTGGGCATTCAAGAATAAGTTGAATGAAGAAGGAGAAGTTGTAAGAAATAAAGAAAGACTAGTATGTAAAGGATATTCATAGGTAGAAGGAATTAATTTTGAGAAATATTTTTCTCCAATAGAAATAATGGAAGAAATTAAAATGTTTCTCACTTTTTCAAACCATAATGAATTCAAAGTATATTAGATGGATTCCAAATTAGCCTTCTTGAATGAAGATTTGGAAGAAGAAGTCTATAATTTTGATTATTAGAAGAACCAAACATGGTGTGCAGACTCAAAAAGGCATTGTACGGTCTCAAGCAAGATCCTATGGCTTGGTATGTAAGGTTGGATATGTACTTGCTTCAACAAGGTTTTAAGAAAGGTATTGTAGATAGTAATCTTTGCTTCAAGATTGAGGATGAAAGATTTTTATAGTTGTATATATTGATGATATAATCTTTGGTGGAATTGATGAGATGTGTAAGAAGTTTGTTGAAGAAATATAGAAGGAATTTGAAATGTATATGATTGGTGAGTTATCATTCTTTCTTGGTCTTCAAATTGCTAAGCTAGATGATGGTATATTTATTTCCCAAGAAAATTATATCAAGGAGATGTTGAAGAAGTTTTCCATGGATGATTACAAACCTATCTATGCATCTACGGTAATTGGTTGTCATTTGAGAAAAGATGATGAGTATCCCTTGGTTGATTAGACTCTATATAGTTCAATGATTAGAAGTTTGTTGTACTTAACTGCTTCAAGACCAAAAGGTATGATAGAAGAAGTACCATTGGTGGTGCTTTATTTTAGGAAACAGGTTGGTTTCATGGAATAGTAAGAAGAAAAATTTAGTATCTTTGTCAACAATAGAAGAAAAGTATATTGTTGTAACATCTTGCTATACTCAAGTGTTGTGAATGAAGAAAACATTGAAGGATATCAAGATAAAGTATGATGTGACCATTCCTATTCTATATGATAATACTAGTATCATCAATATTTTAAAGAATATATTGATGCATTCTAGAACCAAGAACATATCAATTAGGTAGCACTTTTTGAGAGAGAAGGTTGTAGATGAAGAAATGAATTTGGAGTATGTATCTACAAAGGATCAGATTACATACATTTTTACAAAGGCACTTGCAAAGGATATATTTGAGTATTTCAGGTAGAAGTTAGGGGTAATTTTCCCTTCTTCTTTTTGGATTCATAGTTGGTGCATCTGTCCAGGGGGAGTAATTCAAGTCATATCTTTATTGCTGGACTGAGGGGAGCTACCTCTCAAGGGGAGCAAGTAGTGGTTGTTGCTTCAAGAAGGAGAGATTGTCAAAATGGGGAATCCTTCTTCCCTTTTTCTTTGATGTCAAAGGGGGAGATTTTGAGGGGAAGAGGTTGTGCACCAAAGTGGTGTGAGGATGGTTTTGTCATTAATTAATTAAAATGGGGAGCTTGTTGCAGTTTGGTTTTCATTGATGTCAAAATTCCATTGGAGTATGTTGTAGTTTGGTTGGTTGGTTGCTAGAGTCTTTGAGAAATACTCTCCATTTCTCTGTTGATGATGTTTTTCTCATGTATTTTGGAGGATAGTTTCATGTTGTGACAAGGCATGTGTGCTCCAAGTTTCAAATTATTTGAGTTACCAGAAAGGTGCTTTTGATAGTAACAAACTTAAGTCTATGTTGATTTTGTGAAGATGTTCTCAGAGGTATAAAGTTTGGCTCTCCATATCTCAACATTTGTAAATATGGTTATACAGTTCAAAATTAAAGTTCATGGAGATGTAAAGGTGTTATATACCAAGATTCATGTCAATAATCCTTACGCAAAGAAAGTTATAAGTGACATAGTGTATGACTATGTTTTCTAGTGATTGGTTTCAATGTATGTTGGCTTGCACCAACTTGTTGTTGCATGAAGTTGTGAAAGGGATGCATGAGGATATTCTTGAATATCATGTGATTCTTGTTGATGATCCACAAAGTGTTTTTTGGCTTCTTTGGTATAGGTTGTGGTCCAAAAAGAATGATTTTTTGGTTTATTTTTTTTGTACCACAAGTTAAAGTGTGAGTGGAGCTTATCGAGTGTTTGAAGGTGTTGTATGAATCATTCTAACTCATCTAGGAGAAGCACAATTAGTTATTTATCATTCATGTTTACCACCAATGATGTAAGGATTGACATAATACAAGCTATATGTTCTTCTACTTATGACCAACCTATTTTGAATTTGTAAAGCATGCAGATGATATATTTTAAAGATCGAAGGTGTGGAGATTGTTTAGGATCAGGTTAAGCATTTGTTGGGATTCAAAAGGAATTTTCTTCTTTCTAGTGTTGCATTTAGTCTTTTGGGTCTTTCCCTCTACACATTTCATGTTGATTGTTTTATCCTTGATCAACTTGGAGGTAATATTTTTGTTGTAGGCCAATATGTGAAATGTAATCAATGTAATACCATGTATAAATTATAAACCTAGTTTATCTAGGGTGATGTAAGTGTGTGATGCATTATGAAAAATTGTGTAAGCAACTAAAAGAGAAAGAGAAGTGGTAGATCTTATCTAGCTTCATCTTGGTCATATCTCTATGACAGAAGGGAAGTGGAGAAGTGTGCATAATTTTTTATTGGAGGCAATGAGCTGAAGGAAAGACTTCTTGGTTGCTGAAATTAGTGAGATAGTAAGCAGCTGAGAAGAAATTTGAAGAAGTGATAAAGAAAAACTACAATCATCAAAAGAGAAGTGACAAAGAAAAATTGTAATCATCAAGAGGAGTGAGCTTAATTTCTAGTTTCAGATAGTGGAAGGATTGTCATACTATAATAATTCTTGAGTGTGTGCTTAGATCAAGGAGTTATAGCTTCCTTGGGTTGTATCCCTAAAATAAAGTGTAATTAGGGAGCTGTAGCTTCCTTGAGAATGACCCTTAAATAGTAGTCAAGGAGTTGTAGCTTCCTTGGGTTGTATCCCTAAAACAAAGTTGTAAATGTTATTCATATTATGAGGTTGGATTAGGATAGTAGCTCATAGCAACTTTTCTCACTGTGGTTTTTCCCTTGTGGGGTTTTCCACATATATCCGGTGTTGTGTTTTGTTGTGCATTATCTTCTTCTTTCATGTTATTTCTTATGCAATAGAGTTTAAAGTATCTATTTTTTCCAGAGGGTTTGAGATTTTATAGAATACTAATTCACTTGCCTCATAATATTTCGGTTTGTTCCACACACACATTGATGGTTTTGAGTATATTTATGTGTTCTAAGATGTTGATATTTATTAAACATGTGTATGATGTTTCTAATTATGCTATGGATATGTATGAAACTACTTCTTTAAATATATTGAATATTTAATTGTAGACACTGAAAAATGTCCTAGGTCTGCGAGCAACATTTTTCCTTGGTCATCATCCTCTAATAATTAAATAATTTTAATTATTTAATTAATTTGTTTTCTAATATTTATTCTATCTTGATCAATTAAAAATAATTGATTGTGTTACTAACACCCTCTTTCTTTGATAATTAAAGAAATCATTATTTATTTAATTATTTATCCTTCATGATTTGTCTATAGTCAGATAATAATAATAATTATTTGACCTTGTCATTATTCTATAATTAAATAATTATCAAGATTATTTAATTATGTGTCATTCCTCTCCCCTTTAAATAATTAATTCAAATTAATTATTTTTCTAAGTTCCTCCCCTCCTATTTAATTAAATTGATTAATTAAATGCTCCTTCTTCATTTTCTCCATATTAATAATTCGAATGAGTTATTTATTTTCTACTTGTCCACTTTCTCCACTTTTGAATAAATAATTTAAAATAAATAATTTATCATCTCCCTTTTGGTCAAAGATGCCCTGTTCATGGACTATTTTTGTCATAGTCATCTTTGTCATAAGCCTTCATTTCCGTCATAGCCGTCGAGCTTCATAGTCGTCGACGTCATAGCCTTCATTTCCAGCCTCCTTTTGGTGCATCAATTCTCAATCGTTGATCTTGGAATCTTTCCAAAAGATCAATCTTGACCCTTCATTTCATAAACTCCTCATTCATTCTCATCCTTTGATCTTGGAATCCTTCTAGAGGATCAATCTCAGTCGTCCATTCAAATGGTTTTCTATAAAGGAGACCATTCTCCTCCATTTTCAAGTTAACAACTAATATTCTCCAACCTTCTACTTACCATTTGTAGGTTTTTCACAAGTATAACAACAAATGTGAGGGAAAAGTTGCATAAGGAGAAATAGGAGAGCAAGAGAAGTGATTCAAGATCAAGCATGGGTAGTGTTGTTATTTGATATTATTATTTTCTTTATGCTTTTCATTGTATTCTTTTATTTAGGTGTGGCTTCATAGATTAGAAGTGTTGGACATCACTTATTCTAGGTTAGGATTCATCTAACCCCATCTTAAACTGGTGAACTCGATACGAGCATTATTTTTACAAATTTTCTGTATGACTTTTGCTTGTTTTTATAGATTTTAGGTATGAAACAACGCAACTGTTAAGCGCAATGACACATTTTCTAAGAAGTGACGCATTTGATGAATGCAACGATGCATTTGATGAGAAGTGATGCATCTACCAGAGACATGACAAGTGAAAAAAATTGAATTTGAACACGTGACACAACCACCCTTGTGCGATGCAACACAATGACACAATCATTGTGGGGAGTGACACATTTGTCTGCTTCATACAAAGTTCTAGTTTTGTGCCCTTGCTATCTTTATTTTTCATTTTTTTTATTAGATTAGTGTTTTTGAGGTTACTGATCCTCTTTTTACAACTTGTGGATTAAGAGTGGAGCTCCCAAAATTGCTTCTTTATAAGCAACAAAAAATAAAGCTCTTAGTTTTAGTTTTCTTTAATTTTTTTATTAGTTCAGTTTAACATCTTCATTTTCTAGATTAGTTTGTTGCTAACCTTTGAGTTTTTAGTTTGATTTTTAATCTCTTGTGCTAACTTTATTTTTGCATCTTTTCATTGGTCAAAACAGTTTTGAGAAACTACTAACATGTGGTTTTGTAGGTTTCATTTGTCCAAGGCTACATTTTCAAAACATAATCTTGTTTTCTTTAGATTAGATAACACTTCATTTGGTGCTTTAAAAAGAACGATTGTTTTCTCTCACCTAGATTTAAAGAGGGGATAATGAAACACATGTTTTAGTGTTTGAAGGATGGTAGGTATTATGCTCTCACCTTATGCAAACTTGGTGATCAGAAAGCCAAACCCATCTATTTTTTTGTTTGCCCATTAGAGGTCCTGCCACCTCGCTTCAAAAGGTGGGAATGACCCAAGTGGTAACAAGCTAAAGCCAAGTCCTTCTAAATTGCCATATAAATTTGTGATTGTGAAGAAATTTTTCAATCAACAGGATAGTATGTGATAACTCTCCTCCTATATCTTTATGATACCTAAAACCCTTATTCTAAGGGTTGGGAGACCTCTCAAGGGAGTTTATCATTGTATCCCTTGAACTGGATGCCCTTACTAGAAACCTCTTGTTTTTAGAAGCCTATCATTTTGGTCATTTCTTGGTATGGTGTAGGGTATAGTAACATGCCTAAAGTTACTCACTACTAACTCCCTTGAGTAGAGATAGAAAATTCTTGAGAAGTGACTACCTAGGAATTCGAAGTTGGTGCACCCATAGAAGTGGGTGTCATGGAGGGGAGCTAGTGCCACCAAAATTCTAATCCATCCGCTCTTGAGAAGGAAAAGTGTTCAACATTGATCTGGGGTATTTCAATGAGCCTATACCAAGTATACAAACCCTTTCCAACTAGGATTCATGCTTGTTTTATTATTACTATCTCACATCAAACTAGACCAAAACAAAGTGCTTGATACTATCTGCTATGTTTTCCAATCATATTTCTTTAGAAACACTGAAAATATGGATCAAAAACCATTTGAAAACATCAAAACTATCAAAACTACATTATGGAAAATCACATCTACCAAAAATAGAGCCACAGCTGTCATTGTGAACTGCATTTAAGACCTAGAGAACTGCAACTAAATTTTGAAACATAATTGCTGAAAATAGAGCCGCATTTGACAATCTGAGATGCAACTGTGAAACACATCTTCTGAAAATAGAGCCGTAATTGTCTTCTACACAAAAAATTCTAAAATTTGTGTCCAGAACCTGACCAAAACAATTTCACATTGATCTCTGATTGATAAACCAGAGTCTTGCAAGCTTCATTTTCTCATCCTAACATTCCTTTTAGAATTACTTTACATTATAGGTTGCATTCATCCATCCTTTACATTACAAAAATTAGACTTTCACCCTTAGGTTGCATTTAGACCTTCAAATTTTGAACATAGGGAGACCTTTGAGCATTTGGAAATTTTGGGTTACACATTCTATTTGTCATTGTCATTGTCTTGTCATTATCACTTTGAAAAGTTTGATCTTGGTCTTGTGTCCTAGTCTTGGTTGTTCTCTTATGGTCAATGGAATTTTGAATTTGTTGCCTTGGGTTCACATTAGCTTGATTTCCACCCTTAGTTTATGATTCATTCACATTACTCTCATTTAGACCCATATTGCCTAGATTTTACTTTGCATCCTTATACTCCAAAAATACAAAAACATAGCATAGTTTCAATTGCATCATTTCCTTGATATTCAATTAGCATTATCTAGTCACCTTGTTAATCACTTTGATCACCAATAAGATTTCAACATCCCTTACCATTCATTATCCCCATCCTTTGGTCATTATTGTCCTTGCATTATAATCCTTACTTTAGCACCTTTGCATTTTCATATCCTAAAACCTAAAAATCCAAAAACATAGTTTAGTATCATTTACATCTTGCATTATCCCTAAACTTGCAAAAGTCTCACATGGTTGAAACAAGGTCAAAAGAAAAAATAAAGGACATGGAGTATTCAAATTACCCTTTTCATGACACTACCCTTGGAACAAATTCAAATCATTCTACACCTACAAGGGACATATCACAAGGAAACCAAACCAAGACATGGGAATACATGAGCCTAGAAGAATTCAACAAACAATTGACTCTATAAGAAATTGAAAGGGCTTATCAAGATCCAAGAATATTAAGTATGGTTGACCAACTTGTTAGTGCCAACCCTAACAAATTATTCTATGCCCTAGCTAAAAAGGGTTCCAAGATACCTCAAGGCTTTGATGTGTCAACCCATGTAGAAGAGGAAATTGAAAAATCCATTTGCACTTGGCATGCCTTCATCATCTCAAACATCAAACATACCCCTTGGGACAACTTCACACATGAGAACCACTACCACACATATCCCAAGAATCCCAAAATTTGGAAACAAGGTAACCCATACTAATGCACTAGGAAAAAATTTTACACTTAGAAGCTCCTCCAACTCCATAGGTAAGACCTTTATAAATCCCCTTTTTCAAAACACACATCAAAGTTATACTTCACGAGGTCCTACAGCTTTGACTCAAAATGAAAATCAAGGTCCTATTCCTACATTTAAAAACACAAATCAAGGATCCTTGTTTCAATTTCAAGGTACACCTTCATCGAGTCAACCTAGAAAGGTTCACATTGTTTCATGTAAAATCCCAAAGAAAAAAAATAATCAAGGATCTATCTCATCACTCCAGAATGCTAATCAAGGGTCCCTTCCATCATTCCAAAATTCTAACCAAGAAGCCACTCCACAAAATTTCAATCAAGGGCCTACATATTCATCAAAAAATGTCAATAAAGGGCCTACATCTTCATTTCAAAATACCAACCAAGGGACCATTCCTTCATCAAAAAACATCAATCAAGGACCAACACCTTCATTTACAAACCAATAGCCTAATTTTCAAAACCAAAACACAAATCAAGATTCTACACCTCAATTTCAAAACACCATCCATACCACATGCAAACAAGACCTTTGGAACAAACCTAAATGCCAATTTCATCTCAAATCAAACCAACACAAATAAATATGGCAATCAAGGTCTCATGTCACAAGGCATCAATCCTAATTCAAATCCAAACTACGACCTTAATTCTAGCATTGTGACACCAAATCAAAATAATGCAACACCATCTCTTGTAGACCTCTTGATCAACAAGTACAAACCCTTCAACAACAAATGACAAACATGCAATTGGGGACCAACAAAAAGACCTATTCCATGAAGGAATTGTGCCCCTTTCCATTTGATCAAAATTTATAGATGCCACCCTTTCCACCTCATTTTACAACACCACCTTTACCTAAGTACAAGGGGATAGGGGATCCAATAGAGCACATTCAAGAATTCAACACATCATGTATGAAAGTCTCATACGACCCTACCTATCTAATGAGATTATTTCCATGAAGCCTCATGGGGGAAACTCTAGATTGGTTTGCACATCTTCCTCCAGGAATAAGAAAATGGGGTGAACTAGCTGATAAATTTATCAATCATTTTGCCTTAAACATTAAAAATGTTGTCACCCTTGCAACATAAAGCACCACTAAACAAGAAGAAGGGGAAACCCTCACCTCATTCTACCAAAGATGGTGAGGCTTGGTTATCAAATTCCCTTGTCATATTCATGAAAAACAATTGGTCACCATGTTTGTGGAAAATATTAACATAGAACTCATGAGACGAATTCAAATCCAATGTTGTACAACCTTTGAAGAGATGCTTGAGAAATGTGTCCTTATTGAGAAAGGTCTTATCGCCAAAGGACTAGTCAAGATAAACAAAGAAAATCCAAAATCCAACAATGACAAGAGAAAATATTGGTCCCAAAACAAAAATGTCACAAATTATGGAGTTGTTGATGCCAAAATGATAACCAAAGGTCCAACAATTCAACTCAAAGGCACCTCCTCATCAAAAACACCAACCATACCAAATACATAGATCCAAAGTTAAAACCAAATGTTGAATGTTGTTCAAAACAACCAACAACGAAGAGGACCTCCTCGTGCTAAAAGAAAATACACTCAATTGGGTTAACCCATTGAATCAACCCTCAAACAAATTTTGCAATCTAATATCATCTCACTTCTAGACACCAAGAACTATGAACCTACCTTGATGAAACCTGATTGGTGGAAAGAAGACAAATACTGTGAATACCATTGTGGAAAAGGACACAAAACAGTTATGTGTTGGACACTCAAGAACATTATTGAAGACCTCATTGAAAATGGAGACATATAAATGGGAGATTCACAAGGAAAAACCAATGTTGATCATACCACATTCAAGACTCCCTTGGAAGACCATGATAAAGGGAAAGCCTCCAATTCAAGGAACAACAATAGTGCCAACTATGCTGCAGTCAAACATGACTATAGCACTATTATTCTTAACATAACACCCTTTGATGGTCGTATTTCTACCATCACCATAAACAAGCCGAATTCAAACTCTGTTGTTTCTACTCGCAAAACCAAGATAACTATTCTTGGACTCCCGCCTAATTCTCAACCAAAGAGTCAATATAACCTCCTAGAGTAGTTGGGAAAGACCCCCGCACAAATATCTATCTTGGAGCTCCTTTGCACATCCCCACAACATAGAGCTATAATTGATAAAGCATTGCAAGAAGCATTCGTCCCTACCAACCTAGATGTCAATTCATTTTAGGCCATGTTCAGATACCTAGCTATGCCACATCATGTCACCTTCTCTGAGCAAGACTTTTCTGCACCAAAATTTGATCATAATGACCCCTTACATCTTGAAGTTTGCATTGATAAATGCAAGATCAGATAAGTCCTAGTAGACAGTGGAGCAGGTCTAAATATTTGATCACTAAAATTGGTGAAAGCATTGGGATACTCAAATTTTTATAGACTAAACAAAGAAAATCACTATTAAAGCTTATGATGATGTTGAACGTTCATCTGGAGGTGTAATTTCACTTCCTATAAGAGTTGGCCCAACAATTCAAGATACATCATTTCATGTCTTGGTTCTATATTTTCATTACAATCTTCTCCTTGTCCATCCTTGGATTCATGCTATGAGGGTCATTCCATCCACTTACCATCAATGCCTCAAATTCCCACACAATGGCACTAAAATCACTATTCCAGGTGACCCTGATCCTTTTCAACATTGTTCAAACCTAAGAGGAACTGTTGAACGCCAAGTGCCCATCAATCGAGAGGCCTCACCTTCTACCTCATTCACCACTCCATCTCACTATATTGACCCATCTACTCTGGTCAAATATTCCACTCCATTCACCACACCTTCCATGCCTAAGATTTAGATCCAAGACAAAGGATGTAGAGAATATAACATGAAGAGTCTCTTTTTCATCAGCAAATTACCTAAATCACCGAAGTCATATAGAAAACCACATCCCCTACAACCTAAGGTTATTATCCATAATCCCCCTACCACTTTCACTAGATGGGGGGAACTTGCTAAAGAATATTTAGGTGATCATATCCTCACATGGTTGTACAGATAAAAGGAGAACAATGAATCCAAGAGGTTTCCAGTTGAACAATATCCAAAAGGGTTCTGAATAATGAAGCGACAAGGATATGATGGACACAGTGGCCTTGGCTTAAATAAACAAGGAATGATGAAACCCTTGCAACCTCCTAAGTTGATTAAACACCAATGGTTAGGGTTTATACCTATAAAAGTGACTATCCAAGGTATCAAATCACCTTCAAGTGAGCTTACTAACACTTCAATCGAGATTGAGACACATGAAGACCCTTGGGATTTTTATTTTTATTTTTGTATTAAATATAGAGTAAGTAGAAAATACATATCATAGAGTCTAAATGTTCATCCCCACATCATATCACTTTATCCCACAGTGCAAAAAAACTAGAACCCCCTTTACAATAGAGAAAAGAGAAGCAACTCGCTTCCAACCCCCTAAAATATTCCATTACAAAAGGATCAGATTGTCACAATTATGATTGACCAAAAGAAGTCCACCGAGAGACCTGTATCCAAAGATATTAGCTACGCCAAGTAATCATTACAAGATATACAAGTATAGTACGTTGAGCATAAATATAAACACCTATTTACTAATCAAAAGGATATACAAAAAAATTGTCCACAGAGTGTACTAGATATCTCCACTGTCACCCTTCAAGATCACCAAGGCATGTGCAACAAATAGTTCCTCTTCTGAAGGCCTATCATCCTGACTCTTGCTCTCAAACTTCTTATTCTGGACCCTCTAAAATATCCTGTCAGAAGGCTTGAAGAGCCCTCAAGAACACATCAACCTGTGGATGCCCCTCTGGCCATAAGTTCCCATACCTTGCATCCATTATGTCTATAGTAACCTACCTATTTTCCAAATATCTCTAGAACTTGGCCTTTGAGATAGCCACTATGATATAAACCTGCATAGCAATATTAAAGAATATGAGTCTCCTAGAAGACTCGGTAAGCATCCTTTTTTTCCCCTGAAAGATATCTTCATTCCACAATTTACAAATAAGCCAAAGAATATTGGAGGACAAGCATAACCAAAATAGCTTAGAAGTTTTCCCCATCTTGGCATTATGCAAAAACAAAATCTTTTTAGGCAACAATTGTCCATTGGATGCCCATACATCTTACCCATTACAGAAAATTTTCTAGACTTCCTTTGCAAAAATGCGTTTGAATAAAATATGATTAATAATTTTAAGAACTCTAAACAAATTTGACACTGTAATATCATCAATTTTGCATCTATAAGAGAGTTTCTGTAAGATAAGGAGCCATCTAAAACATGCTTGTTTAGCCTCAATCTGTCCAACCCAATTATTCTAATTTTTTTTTTCCATTGGGTTCTATCCCACTATTCATTCCAGGTTTGGTTCAGATGATTAGTCAAGTCAATGTGTCATGTTAGCATATTGTACAGTTCTTTAACCTTAGTCTTTTTTATATTAGATCCATTTCTCCATTGAATTTTTCTAAATTGTTCAGTATCAAATTTTATTTTTACAAGAAGTTTTAACCAATTACAGGCTTCTCTTAAGACTGAATATTTTCTCCAATTAGAGGGGGGAAGGTTAAATTTAGTATTAAACTCATTCCAACCCTTTAAATTACTATCTTTCAAGATATCACTGAAGTGCCTAATGCCAAGGAGCACCCAATGTTTTGTAGAGCAACCTTGGATTAGAGCTAGAGGCCTCCCTTTGTGATGCAGATTCCACCAGATAGACCTATGCAACTGGACGGTTCCAAGATCCCTACTGATGAACTAGTGATTATCTAGATGTGTTTTCATCACCTCCCAAGCCTTCTAGATTGTCTTAAAAAACTAGACCTTGCAAGTGAGATGATCTCCTGGCTACTAAGAATATCGTTGATAGGCAAGGACTTCCATGCCTTTGCACATTTAGGAACAACTCTGAGAATATTCTGTCGGATCAGGACTTTCCAAGGTTCCTCACCTTCTACATAACCTAGAATCCATTTTGATGCAAGGGCAATGCCCTGCAATTTCAAATATTTCAATCCTAGACCACCTTTAGACTTTTCAATGGTGCACCACTCCTAGCTAATAACATGCCTCTTTCTCTTCCCTTTCCCATCAAACCAGAGAAAAGCCCTTATTATTTTTTGAATCTCATTAATTTGATATGAATTAAAGAACCACACAAAAGAAAAGTAGATTCTATAAGAAGAGAGAATCTTTTGAAAAACTTGAATCTGGCTAGCAAAGGAAAGGAATTGCCTATTCCACTTGGATATCTTCTTTTCTATTTTATCCCGAATCCAAGACCATATTTCCTTCAAATCCGGCTCCACAAAAAAGGGAATCCCGAGATAATGAACAAGCTTGTGAGGACCCCCCCATTGAAGTCTGTACTTGGTAAGCCAATCCAGGTGTCTATTTGTCCAACCCAACAACCAAGACTTAGAGGGAGCAAGCTTTTCCCCTAAAGCCAAACAAAATATTTCCAATTTCTTCATTAGATTAGCCAAGTTCCAATCCTCCATTAGAAGAAAAATGGAGGTATCATCAGAAAATTGGAGATTGAGAAGCTCACTTTCATCTTGCAATCTGACTCATCTTACCCTTGGAACTAGAGCACTCTCCCTCAATAGGTAATGCAGGGCATCAGAGGCAATGGAAAATAGAGCTGGAGCCAAGGGGAAACCTTGTCTTATAGACCTCTCCAAGGGGATCTCCTGGGTGTGCACACCATTAACCTCAACCTAAGCAGAGGCATCTCAGAAGAGAGTTCTAACCATTTGATAGAAGGACTCAGGTAAACCAAAAGCTTCCAACATCAAAAGAAAGAAATGCCATTCAACCCTATCATAAGCCTTTTCAAAGTCTAAGAGCATTATTGAAACATTCTAATTTGAAGTTTTTTCCCAATTGAAGGCCTCCCAGTTGGTGATCAAATTCTCAAGAATATACCTTCCTTTGATAAAGCCAATCTGTGTCAAATTTATTATGGAAGGAAGAATTATGGCCACCCTATCATCCAACACTTTGGCCAGGATCTTGTAGGAAACATTTAAAAGAGTGATGGGTCTCCAAATTTTATTAGGGATCTATCCCCATCTTTAGGAATCACTTTGATCACTCCTTTATTAATTTTACTACCAAGGGACCCCTTCTCAAAAGCTTCCTTATACACTAGAAGAATATCATTGCAGGTTTAGTCAATAAAGTATTTATAGAATTCAGCTGGTAGCCCATCATCCCTAGGGGACTTATCATATTTTAGAGAGGATGGCCCTCTTAATTTCTTCAATGTCCACCTCTTTCCCCAACTCATTTTTCATGTTCTCACTAATCTTCTTTGGGATAAGATTCTTAATGTGTTCTCTAACTTGAGAGTTGTCCCTCCCATCCTTTTCTGAAGAGAAAACTACTTCATAGAACTAGAAAAAATGGTTCCTTATCTCATCTTGGTTGGAAACTTGAGATCCATCCACAGAAATGAAGTCGATTTGTTCTTAGGCCTGTTTTTCTTTAATATATCTAAAGAATAATTTGGATCCTTTATCCCCATTTTCCAACCAGTTCATTTTAGCTCTTAACTTTAACCCTTTGATTATGATATTCTGGAGTCTTCTAAGAGAATCTTTGGCCAAAACCAGCTTATCTATAAGGGATTCATTTGTGGGGTTGGATTGCAACTCAGATTCAACTTGAAGAAGATTGTCCTGGAGTAGGACTTCCCTTCTACGACAATCTTTTGCCTTTTTCCTCCCAATAGTCTGAAACAGGATTTTCCACCCTTCCATGTTCATTGTCCATCTATCAATGGGAGAGATGGATTTATACAGCCAATTATTGATCTGTCTAAGACCCAAGATAGCATTTCTACAGTCCACATCCTTCAAGAGATTGATATTCAGATAAAATTTGTTACTGTAACCAACATCCTTAGGCAACCCATCCCTCAAGAAAAAGGAAGCCCTGATGGGATGGTGATCTGAAAGGGTGAAAGGGAAGACCTCAATTTTGCATCCATTTTTCACTGGTGAAGCTAAGAAGAATCTTTGTTGATATAGAATCTATCAAATATGTAATAGATTCTCCTACCCCCTTTTTGAGCATTGCACTAAGTATACCAGATTGCATGAGTGTCCGTCTTCTGGCCTTCAATAACATCTTCAATCCTGAGTCTAGACTTCATCCTCTGCTAATTAAACCTTTCATTTCCTTTCCAATCCAAACCAGTTCCACCCCATTTGTCCTCCTCATTTTCCACAAAGTTAAAATCTCCTCCAATAATCCATGGGATGTCTTGCAAAGAATAAAGCCAATTCCAAAGCATGATCCTTTCTCTCCAATTATTGGGGGCATAAATCAAGAAAACCCCAAAGAAAATTGAACCTTTCTTTATAATCACCCACACTGCCCTATTGTAGGGGGGAACCCCAAAACTGGACACACATGGGGCCCATTTGTTGGCAATTAAGAGGGCCACACCCCCTTTAACTTTATCATGTTTAATAGTAAACTGTGAGGCATCTTTCCATATAACTCTTAGGATCATTTCAAGGGTGAAGCCAACAACCTTAACTTCCTAAAGTAAGACAAAACATTTCTCCTTTCTCTGAGAAACTAATATTCTTACCATATGCTTTCTATCAGGGTATTCAAGTCCCCGAACATTCCAGGAGATACAATTAACCTCCATTAGATTTGTTCACTAGGGGGGTCCTTAATCACTCCTAAAATTGTCAAAGTATTTAGGGGGTTTGGCCTCTGGTTCCATTCTCTTTGCATTAGGGGGTATAATCCCACTAAGTTTCTTCCTCTTATCCTTCTGAGGATGAGAAATATCCTTATCCAGAGGCATTTTATTAACATCTAGACCTTTCTTCTTTCTATATCTCCAAGTATTTCTCACACCAACCTCCAAGGGGTGCTCCTCCCCATCAGTGATATCCTTAGCAGAAATAGACCTATATTGTTTGCAAATTCCATGCCTGATTGTGAGGCAAAACCATTAGAACTCAATAGTCCATCAATGAGGTTACAAAGAATCTCTGGCACATTGGGGATCACAATCTCATACACTTTCTCATTCCCCACCACAAAAGATATGGTTTTGAAGGCCCTATGAGATTTTTTTTTAGCCTCCAAATCCACATTTGGAAGGGGAGTCGGGCTAGCATCAATGTGCCCACTAGATCCCTCAATCTGAAGAGCATCCCGATCTTGGATACCATCCCTGTCTTCCAAAATCCTATTTTCAATCCTAGGGGTTTGAGTAATCACATTACTACCCTCATCCAAGAGG
This sequence comes from Sequoiadendron giganteum, assembly GCA_007115665.2. Classification (NCBI taxonomy): domain Eukaryota; kingdom Viridiplantae; phylum Streptophyta; class Pinopsida; order Cupressales; family Cupressaceae; genus Sequoiadendron; species Sequoiadendron giganteum. Next base: position 396,749,094 of record CM021108.1, on the reverse strand, counting down.
CACCCTATAGAATGAAGGTCCTCCACATTACTTACTTTGAATACTTTAGAATTAAAGGTGTGTATCTCTTTTTCTTTATTTGATTTATTCATTGTGTCATTAAGAGTTTTATTTTGCATCAGTTTGAGAAGAGCCAACTACTAAGCATTTAGTTTTAGATTGCTTTCCAATTTATCAGAGTTCTTTGGAGCCTCAGGCCTTGACTCCACAATTCCTTTCAGTTGATTCTCATTTAATTTATTTCCTTTCTTTAAATTATATTCTAATTTAGAGAGGAGAGCAGATAAATTATCTTCAACATTAGTTACAAATGCTACATTTTCCAATAAACCAAAGTTTTCTTCTTGCAAGGGATCAACCTCTACAAATTCATTATCATTAGGGTTTGAAGGTTTTGTAACGAATTGCTATGAAGTGGGTCCAGACTGAGTCGGGTCCCCAACATTATTACTAGTATTTTCTACCCGACCCTCCATTTTGGAGGCCGATTTATTACTTTTATTGTTACCTTTATTCATCCCACTAGAGGCGGATTTGACATTTATTTTTTTCTTTATAAGAGGGCAGTTCCTTCTTATGTGTCCTTCACACCTACATAAATAGAAAGCATTAAGTCCTCATAGGGCTTTGATTTCAAAACAAATGTTTCCCAAATTTAACTAAATTTTAATAAGTCCTGACAATTCTTTACCCAAAAAAAGGGAAACTAGAAACCAAGCATTAGAGTGAGGAAGAGGGGTTCTGGTGTCATAAATTTTTAACACATTTCCATATGGTTCTAGCAAGAGCAGAACAAATTTCCAAAGTCAAGGCGAGAATTTTTTAACAATTAACCAACATGGACTGGAGAGAGCAAGGACATACTCCTCCACGACCTCCAAATTCCAAGCCAAGGCTCGAAAAACCACTGTACCCACATTCCAGAATTGTTTTTTAGTTACCTCCAACTACGAATTAGGGTTATTGAAAAATATAACATATAGACCATTCTAGACCATACGAAAATAATAAAACTAAAACCCTAACTTTTTTCCCACACTTTAGAAAACCATTCCTCCATATATTTCCTCCTCAGAACCCTATTAGGGTCAACAATCGCAAAGATATGGTAATTTTTACCAATCTATTATCCTCCTTAGATATTGCCTCATTTAAAGCATTGTTAGGAATCAAAATATCCTTCAGGGGAGAAAGCGAAGGGTGCTTACCTTGTCTTTCTCTTCCATCTTCCTGAACCACGCCGAGCCCTTCGAGTGAAAATTTGGCAGCCGTTGGTAATTTTCCTCTCTCACCTGCCACGATGTCACAGAAGGATTTAGATGATGCATTCTTGAAAAAAGGAATGGAGGCATTAATATTTGAAACACCCAAAGGATCTGTATCCTCGACCATCAAATGCAAAACCAAAACCCAGCGCACTCATGCGGACACACCTTGTTCGGGTCATCGACACAAGGGAAGCGTCTCGCACCATAGGCACAACCGAAAGGAAATAATCCCACAACAATAAAGGTAGATACACAGGAAACAAAAAATGGTTGTAAAACATGGAGGAGGGCCGAGCCTCCTCCACGAAAGGGAAATTTCACATGCACACAAACCACGATTTGCAAAGCACTTCAAAACCCTCAATCTCCGCCCCTCAATTTCCAACCCTTGAGATTTTGATGCCGAATCCAATGAATATGAATGGGATTCCCTATCCTCCACTACCTTTATGGACTTAGATAAATTGTTCAGAATAATTGATGAGCCTCCTATTTAAATGAAATTCAGTCAAATGCTTACAATTGGTTCCCCACTAAGCCTACCAAGCCCTCGTCCAAAAGCCCCCTTGAATAAAGAAGAATGGATAAAACACTTTTGGGAAAGCATTGATACCGACTCTTGGGAACTTGATGACTCTACGTCTATCTTTACCCTATTTTCCTACACCATGAATCTTAATAAAACCAATGATAGCTTACCCCTTGTCTACCCACAACTCATAGATTGTGATCAACAAGACCCACCATGTTTGGACACTTTCAAGAATGACGAAGCAATCACTAAGTTTATGGGACTTCATGAAGGAATTCCAAGTGGGGATCATAAGGTTGGATTTACCATAGAACTCAATTATGCAACATAATTTGGTGAGGCTATCTTATCCTTTAGTCGCATTAGTGAAAATGATAAAATTAAAAATAAAAATAATAGGTCTTTAGGTAAAAACCGAAAGGCACCTGTTGACGGTGAAAAAGTCAAAATAAAGGACGTATCTAAAGGTGAAAAACTCCCTAAGGTGCCTGAGGATGGAGGATTGGACTGTCTCCCAATAGACTGAGAGAGATTGTCATTGCTAATAGAAGAAAAAAAGAGGTGAATATTGGAACACAAGATAATTCTAGAATTATAATGTTAGTAGCATCTTTGATCGACAAGGAAAAGCCTGCATTCACAACATTCTCTGTAGAAAGACAAGCCAATTTTTCCTGGTCATATGCTGATATGCCTAGATTGGATCCCAAATTGGTTTTACATCACTTACCATTGCTACCTAATGGTAAGCCATACAAACAGAAGCTAAGAAAAATGCATCCACAAATTGCTCTCCTTGTCAAGGAAGAATTGAAGAAACTTGTAGATGTTGGATTCATTCATTCTATTGATTATGAAGATTAGATATCAAAGCTTGTTCCTATCACTAAACCAAATGGTCAAATCAGAATCTGCACAGATTTTAGAGACCTCAACAAAGCTTGTCCCAAGGATGATTTTTCTCTACCAAACATCGACATCATAGTAGACCTCACAGTTGGATATGAAATGCTATCACTCATGGATAGATTCTCGGGTTATAATCAAATAATAATTTCTATTGAAGATCAACCTAAAACAAAATTCATGTATACTTAGGGAATGTTCTGTTGGAATATGATTTCGTTTGGACTGAAAATGACAGAGCTACATATCAGAGAGTGATGACTACAATCTTTCATGACTATATGCATGTGCTTATGGAAGACTCTATTGATGACCTTCTCTCTAAATATCTAGAATTAAGTGGACACTTAGTAGCATTGGATAAGATTTTCTCACGTGGAGGAATAAAAGTTGATCCTGTAAAATTCAAAGCTATCTTAGAAATGCCACCATCAACGAATATCAGTCAGCTGAGGACATTACAAGGAAGAATACAATCAATCTATAGGTTCATTGCTCAATTGGTAGACAAGATCCACCCATTCCAACAAATGTTAAGAAAAGGAATTCCCATCAACTAGATAAAAAAGTGTCAAGAAGCATTTGATCAGATCAAAAATTATCTACTAACTCCACCTGTTCTTATGCCTCCAATCGACGAAAAATATGTGATAGTATATGTGACATCATCAACATCAACACTAGGGGCATTGTTAGCACAAAATGATAATGATGGCAAAGAATGGGCTATATATTACATTAGTCACACCCTAGTTGGATATGAGTTGAACTATAGTCCTATTGAGTAAGCATTTCTAGCAGTGGTATTTACAGTGCAAAAACTGAGACATTACATGTTAAATAATAAGACAAAATTGATTGCCAAAATTGATCCTCTGAAATATCTTCTCAACAAAGTAGCCCTGACAAGAAGACTAGCTAAGTGGGTTATGATGTTGAGTGAATATGAAATTGAGCATGTAAATCGAAAATCAATAAAAGGACAAGTGATAGTAGACGAACTTGTAGATGCACCCATAAAAGAAAATCATCCTTTGATATCTGATTTCCCAAATGAATCAATCTTTGTCATAGACACACCAACTACATGGAAGTTATATTTTGATATATCTTACACAAGTCATGGTTCAGGGGTTGGAATTCTATTCATCGCACCTCAAGGAGATTCCATTCCTAATTCATTTTGAATAGAATTCCCTTGCACTAATAACATAGTAGAATATGAGGCATTGTTGACAGGACTCTAAATAACAATAAAATGGAAAATCAAGGATCTTTAAGTTTATGATGATTCTCAATTAGTGATAAAGCAAGTCAATGATGATTATGATACTAAGGATGAGAAATTGATGCCCTACAAGTGCATGGTGGATAGTTTCAAACTATACTTTGGTAATGTTTCTTTTGAAAAGATCTCGAGAATCTAGAACAAAGTAGTTGATGCAATGAATACTATTGGATCTCTCTTGGACATTCCTAATAATGCATCACAATATGAGTTCTTGGTAGAAAAAATGTTGATCCCCATGTTTGATGTCCCCGAAACTGAACTTGTGTGTGAACTTGTTGATCTTGATTCACCTTGGTACAAAGACATTTATGCCTATTTGCATGACCAAATTATACCTCCCGAATTGTCCCTTAAACAACGTAAAAACTTTATCTAGAAAGCATCTAAATATGCCATTATCAGAGACACCCTATATTGTCATAGCCTAGATTGTACCCTCCTTCAATGTCTCAACTCAAATGAAGCACAAGAAACCTTACAAGAGGTACATCATGGTATATGTGGAGCTCACTCTACTGGTCCTTCCTTAGCCAAAAATCTCATGAGAATTGGATATTATTAGCCTACAATGGAACATGATGCCTATCACTTTGTGAAGAAATGTCACCAATGTCAGATTCACAGAGATCTTATACATGCACCAACTTAGGAATTGCAATTGCTTACTTCACCATGGCCATTTTCTCAATGGGGACTCAAAATCATAGTAAAAATCCATCCCACCTCTTCCAATGGTCATAAGTTTATCCTTGTTGCTACTAAGTACTTTACAAAATGGATTGAATCTATCCCACTGACTTACATTACTGGTAAGAAGATAGCCAAATTCATCCTGAATTACATCATTTTCCATTATGGTATCCCATAGTCCATCATTAAAGATAATGGTCTCCCTTTCAAAAATCAAGATGTCCATGGGATTTGTGAAAAATTCTATATTCAACATCATTTTTCTACTCTGTATCATCCCCAAGGTAATAGTCAAGTTGAGGCATCTAATAAGACTATCCTAAAAATCTTAAAGAGGATTGTCAATGATGCTAGCCATGACTGACACTTACAACTTAATCTTGCTTTATGGGCCTATCACACTAGTATGCGTACCCCTATAGGATCCACACCATATTCCCTTGTCTATAGATCTAAAGCAATACTTCCTATAGAGGTCAAGTTACCATCCCTACGAGTCTCTACGCAAGGCTTGATTGATCGAGAAGAATACCCTGTATCCCATCTACAAGAGCTAGAGTTACTAGATGAAAAGAGATAGAATGCTTTGACACATTTTCAAGCATATCGGAATCGCCTCTGATGCAATTACAATAAGAAGGTTTTTCCTAGAAGTTTTGACATTGGTGATTTAGTACTAAAGGAAAATCCAAAGAATCAAGCAGAATGAGAAAAACTTGGGAAGTTTGAGTCTAATTGGTTGGGCTCATACATCATTAGAGTAGCATATGGATCTAGTTCTTATCAACTTTCTACTCATGAAGGAGAACCATTTTCTGAACCTATCAACAACATGCACCTTTGCAAGTACACTTGATTCTTAGAGTCCCCTAAAATGTCAAAAATACAAAAAATCAAAAAATCAAAAAAATAGTCACCCTAATGAAAACCTAGCAAACAGGCATCTTGGTGACAACAAAAAAATAAAAATAAACAAAAAAATAGTAAAGAGAAATAATTTGTCCAAAAGTGAAAACGACTTTGATGGCGCTTTAGATAAGTACCATGAAGAAAATATGGAAAACAAGTGCCATGTGTAGTCAGTCTATGCTCCTCTTTTTACTATCACTCCATCTGGTCCTTCATCCATTCACACTCATCCCTCATTCATAATAAAGCTTTGCCATTCTACCATGGCCTTCAAACCCCTGACATTTAGTATCCTTTGCTTTCATAATCATATGTCACCTTCACTACTTCCCCTCACAAATAATAAACTGGTCCTATACCTGGTTGGGGGATATTCCTTGACTTACATCTTCATGGGAAATAACACATGGTATCAACCCTTTAAAACCTTCAAAATCCAAAAAAATCATAAAACATTAAAATCCAAAAAATCATAAAACATCAAAATCCAAAAAATATCATAAAATCATCAAAATCCAAAAACATCAAAAAACATCAAAAATTCCAAAAATAGAGTCAACGTCTAAGTTCAAGTCTAAGTTAGTCTTTGTTAGAGTGGTCGAACTACATTGTCTCTACAAGGCTCATCTTAGATGGGCCCTCAAGACATTAGGTCAGTCCTTTTAGGTTGTCCAAATAAAACCATGACTCGATCTTTTGTCAAATAAGGCTAAGTCAAGTTGTGTCGAACTACGAGGTCTCTGCATGTATAATGTAGGCAAGGCCATCAATCAATGAGCCTCTGAGGCCACCTAGGTCATTCCTTTAGGTTTTTTTTTATTCTAGTCATATTCTTGGTCTGCAAGCAATCATCATTTGAATCAAATCATGAATCAACAAGCAAAAATTAACCAACAAATATGACAGTCTTTCAATCAATCAATCAATCAATTTAATCAGTCCTCTTATCACCAATCAATCACATAGGTCATTGGTTTGATATCATAATGGGACATTAGGTCACTTATCTCATTTGGTCTTATCTCTTGTCTTTTATTAGGATGTGTCCTTCCTAAGATTAGCCTTTGTCAAATTGGTCATTCACCTTAAGCGAGATGTGTCCTTCTTACAGTTAGGTGTCTTGTCAACACTTGTCACTTGGTAAAATTTATCAGATGTGTCCCTTTCCTTAAATAGGATATGTCTTTCCTAAAATTGGGTATCGTCACATTGCTTGGTCATATCAATTGATCTTTGTCAAATAATCAATCAAGCTTGTTAGCCTTTTCAATTTTAATCTTTATCAAATCAACCAATCTTATCATCTTGCCTTCATCGGGATGTGTCCTTCCTAAAACTAGACGTGGTCAATTAAATCAATTTGTCAACCTTTTTCAACTTATACATTAATCCTTGTCAAACTTATCAAATCAAACCTCAATCATCTTGGTCAACCTAATCAATCATATCAAACCATCTTATCAAGACTATTGGCAAACACTATCTCTTTAGCAAACACTTTTTTGGTCTGGATTTGCCTTATATTTTTTGATTCTAGGTCATGTTACTAGTCTCCTTGAGGATGTCCTAATAATGGATTTACAGGGACGATGATGGATCATGGACGCTTTTCTTCATTTGATATATATGGTGTGTCTTGGAAAAAAGAATGGGATAATGGGATCCTTAGTATGAGTTGGGGCATTCCTTGTCTTTTGGCTCTGTCCTTCGATTGCTTGTCTCTCACAAATGGTCACCTTGCACACCTTGATCTATATCATACCATGGTGTTTCTGTTCCATTTGTGATACCGTTCACACCCAATGATGATAAATATATAAAAATGGAAGTACGAAGGTTGGTCCCCTATCATCTCCCATCTAACTTTCCATCTTCATCTTCCTTTTATTTTTCATGCTAAAATCCATCCTCTTCCATGCTTAAATTTCTTCCGTCTGCATATTGACCGAGTCCTCTGACACACAAAAACATCTTGCACAAATAGTCATGTTAGGTTGCAACATAGACAATACCATCATCATAGGCATTAGTTTCATATTAGGTCACATATATTTGCATAAGAAAAATACAAAAACACAAAATGCATTCATATAGCATTCATCATCATACTAGCATCACCATTAAGACCTTTTCATATTGGTATCATACATCACAATCCATTATATCATATGACATGGAATTTCCCATGACATTGCATCCCATGCATACAATATCCTGTTAATAGAAAAATAACATATCATAACCAATATCACATTTTACATTCATATTGGACACTATCCATCATGACATTTAGCATTATCACATAAGACTTTTCTCATAACATTGCATTGCATTTCACACATATTCCATCACATTAATTATATTATAATATTAAACACCATATTTTGCATTCACATTACATATTTCCATTAAACATTTCACATTATCATACAAGCATTCCATAACATTAACATTGCATTACATCAATACATTCCCATATCATGTCGCATCAGGTCATTTTCATTACATCCATTATCCACACATAATAAAAGCACTTACAAGTAATCGATGTATTACATCATCTATATTTAATAAACATTAGGTCATCCATATTGCATATCATAACAGCATGAACACCACATAAAAATAACCATAAAAAAAGATCATAAAACATCATAGATCATCATCATATAAAATGCACCAACAAACACCATAATTATAGCATGCGTATCCATCACATAGAATATCATCATAACTGCATAAACATATCACAATGCATATCATCAATCATTGCCAAAATGATATCATATATATATCGCTCAAAATAATAATGTGTCATAGGAATAATTTCAAGGTGTGTCCAATAATAGTGGAGCTCGCAGGCTTGATAATAAAACATCAATGTCTAACATATGTGAAACATAAACAATACAAGATGTGTTATCCAGATTTGTCCTACTCTCCTATCCTTGGGGCATCCTCTTTCTGTGGTGTATCTCTTAATTTTTTCTCTATGGTGGGAGGCATGTCATATGGAGTGGCCCATCTAGCATATGAGGTATCACCCTCAGACCTACTCTATGTCCATTTGTTGCGGGTCCTGCTCCATGACCTACCCTGTGAACCACTATCAATCTCTAAGAATGATGGCTCTCTCCTCTTAGGTGGTAAAAACCTATCATATAGGTCCTTGTAATACTAACCAACCTTGCTGGCCTTGGCATACTCTCGTGCAACCTCAAAAATTGACCCACTGCATTTGGTTGTGAAATCAATCATCCTTTGGTCGGTACTACTGAATAATAACTACTAGATCCATCTCCACCTAAAATGCATCTCTCTCAACCTTAAGGTCATCTCTCTCAGCTATCTCGGTCCTCAAATCTACCTCCAGTGTCTATATACATGCTTGTAGTAAAACTATCCCCTGCTCAGCAGTCCCATCATCTGCTCAAACCTCCTCTCCCACATCTCCCATGATGATCCTCTCACGAAGGATCCACTCTACCTCATCCATCTCACCCTCATCCTCTCCTCCTCCCAACATCTCATATCCACCCTCTCCCCCAACCTCAACCTCCATCTCCTTCGGCTACACCACCTTTGTAGGCTACTCTACTACCTAAGCTACACCCTCAACATGTTGCTCCCCTGCCTGTACCAACACCTCTGTGACTGCCCTAACCTCTGGTTGATCCTCCTCCTCCCAAATAGGTGTAAGTTGTCTTGCCTTCCCTCTCCCTCCATCCCTCCTCCATTTGTGATGATCTCCTCCTCCTCATCCTCCTCATCCATATTATTGTCCTCGTCCATCTTCTCCTCCTCAGTATCCCCCATCCCTACCACCTCTGCCTCCTCATCAACCTCTCATACTTCTGACTCTGTGCTCTACTAGTGTTGGCTATTGCAGATCTATGATGGAACTGGTCTATGTACTAAACACCAGGCAACATACTCTAGTGTAGTCCCTATGTCTGCCTCACCACCTCTCCACTCCCAATCTATTCCTTGCATGACATCTATCTCCTACTTCGTTATAGTGATCACAATCTATGGACCCTAGGGGTACACCTCCCGTGATGATAAACCATACTCTATTATGCCAACTAGGACCCCTTGTCTCTCACCAAACTATCATTTGACCCTCTCTAGTAGGTACATCTCAATAATATGTTGGATTTTTACTGTCTGCCCGATTAGATACCTAGGTTGTCAAAACCACGACAAGTGGTCATCCTTATCTATCCATAATTGGCAAGTCATGTATGGTCTCCAAATGAAGCTCACTAGTGTGTCTAAACCATGTCACTAGTAACCCACATCTCTGACATGTGTCTGAGTCAATTCCCCCTAATAAAGATAAGTGTATGGTGCACTGCCCACTACCTATCAAACCATTGGTGGCCAGAGCACTACTATATTCTCCCATGCTCAGACTATCAACAATGTCACTCACCTCCCCTTATCCCACTAGGAATCCATGCCCCCTACGATCAGGAATGAAAACCCCTTCTATCAATTCACATAACACATAATCAAATATGTCATATGTCACCACTAGGGTCTCCCATTAGATCTCATATCCCTATATCCCGAGCTCTGCATCATCATTAGTCTCATAATAGTGATACAATACCTATAACCTCTATGCTAGATCCTATCGCACTCACTCACCCCAAATGGGTAGCCTCAAAATCCGATACACATCCTCCAGAGCAACTGCCACCTCTGAGTGCCACTACTCTGCTAATGCTATCAGCATACCCTTGTTTTCTCTAATCATAGGCATATAAGTAACATATAATATGCCTAGATCCAACATCGCATCTCGCTCCTCCCCGCCTAACTGTTCTCATAGTTGGAACACATCTAGCCTCAACTCATGAGTGTAAATCGGTGGTAGCCACTCCAGAAATCACCATGCAACCAATAATATCAATCCTAGACCTTCAGTTGATCAATGGAACCTATTTTGACCAAGTCAAAATTTCCTATTATGGGGAAAATTTTCACCAGTCAACTGCATCACAATTTTAAAATGTGTCACACTAATTTATAACCGGCCCACAACTATAATTGTGTTGCTTTCCTAATGCATGTGTCACTTCATACAACACTTGCATCACACCCAGTCATTTGTGTGCTTCCCGACTGGATATACGGCTCGAAAAGTCAATTGTGTCACACCCATTCATGTGTTACATCACAAATACTTTCCCCCTAACCTAATGCACTTGCGTCATGCTAAGATGATTTTGGTGAAACACTTATCGAATGCGTCAAACATGACTTCAAATGTGTCACAAAATTTTGTGACGCAATTGGCTGCTAAATTATTTCCTAAGCTAAATGCATGCAAAATGAGAAAATTAAAAGTTGGGCTAGAAGTACATACCCGAGGGGCACTCCCTTAGGACGACGATAGCTATAAACCCTGCATGCATGGTGGGTGGCCTCTTGAGCAAGTGACATTCTTGTTTCCTAATCACTTTGAACTCTCAAAATTTCTATATTTGGAATGTGCAAATGACCCTTTTTCAAACTCCAATTGCCACTTATAGGTTCACAATTAGGGTTTTTGACCTACCTTGTCTAATGGTCACACCTTTTGAAGCCTTTTATCTTGAATTTGATCACTCTATATTCTTTGACTCTTGATTTTGTCTTCACCATTGCATTCTTGGCTATCTCTTTGTCTTATTAAGACAATTTTCCAAATTTTTGGAAATTTTTGAAAATTTGTCAAATTTTCCCGAGGGGAAATACCCATACCTTGTCACCATCAGGGCATGTTGGGGCATGATATGAACCTTTTTTTTGTTTTTATTCTTTGACACAATGCTCAAATCACATTTTTTCAAAGAGGGGCAAAATTTAGACATTGAAAAATGTCCTAGGTCTGCGAGCAACATTTTTCCTTGGTCATCATCCTCTAATAATTAAATAATTTTAATTATTTAATTATGCTTGATCATATTCTTCTATTAATTAAATAATTTTAATTATTTAATTAATTAATTTTGTAATCTCTTTTCTATCTTGATCAATTAAAATAAATTGATTGCCTCACTAACACCCTCTTTCTTCAATAATTAAATAAATCATTATTTATTTAATTATTTATCCTTCATCATTTGTCTATAGTCAGACAATACTAATTATTATTTGACCTTGTCATTCTTCTATAATTAAATAATTATCAGGATTATTTAATTACGTGTCATTCCTCTCCCCTTTAAATAATTAATTCAAATTAATTATTTAATGTCTATGTCCTTTCCCTCCTATTTAATTAAATTGATTAATTTAGTTAAATGCTCCTTCATTTTCTCCAAATGAATTATTTATTTTCCGCTTGTCCACTTTCTCCATTTTTGAATAAATAATTTAAAATAAATTATTTATCCTCTTCCTTTTGGTCAAAGATGCCCTATTCATGGCATTTATTTTTGTCATACTCGTCTCTATCATAGGTCTTCATTTATGTCATACTCATCGAGCATCATAGCCATCGACATCATAGCCTTCATTTCCCACCTCATTTTGGTGCATCAATTCTCAACCGTTGATCTTGGCATCTTTCCAGAAGATCAATCTTGACCCTTCACTTCGTGACCTCCTTCTCATTCATTCTCATTCGTCTATCTTGGAATCCTTCTAGAGGATCAATCTTGGTCATCCATTCAAATGGTTGTCTATAAAAGAGACCATTCTCCTCCATTTTCAAGTTAACAACTAATATTCTCCAACCTTCTACTTACCATTTTCAAGTTTTTCACATGTATCACAACAAATCTGAGGGCAAAGTTGCATAAGGAGAAATAGGAGAGCAAGAGAAATGATTCAGTATAAAGCATGAGGAGTGTTGTTATTTCATATTATTTTTTTCTTTATTCTTTTCATTGTATTCTCTTGTTTAGGTGTGGTTTCATAGCTTAGAAGTGCTAGCTTTCACTTATTCTAGGCTAGGAATCATCTAACCCCATCTTACATTAATCAAACAAAAAAATTTATTTATTTATTTAATATTTTATATAATTAATTAATTAACATGATAATGAAATAATTTACTCCAAATTATAGATAGAAATTAATCACAATGATAATTTTCATGATGATCTAAAAATTATAATGAAGAATCCAAGATACCTAAGATGTATTAAGGAGAAACAATAATTGTGTACTTGGATGAAAGATGTAGAAAAAATAAACAATTAGATACATTGTGTATTACTAAGATATTACATTCATCTAGAATATAAAATGCAAATGAAACCATGGTACCCATAATTTTTCCCATGATAGAATGACAAGTGATAAACAATGGGAAGTATGTGAGGATAATAATGTTGCACAAATATCACATATATGTAAAGAGAAAAAAAATATGTGTAGAATTGATAATGATGGGATTGTTTAAGGGGTTTTCCCTCAATAGAAGAGAGGCCATAAGATCTAGAACCATAAATAAAAATAAAAATGGTCCTACCCAATTAGGACTGAAGTTTCCTTTTCTGGCAGCTAGGGCACTAACATTGCATTGGTTCTCATAAAGGACTAGATCACCAACTTGAAAAGAGAGAAATAACGTGTTGATTATAAGTTTAGTAGAGAGAATTTTGATATGATTAAAGGTGACCTAAATCATTGATCTGATGCTTATTGAACATTTCAAGCTCTTGCAAATGATGCTCATGGTAGTTATCATTAACGAGTCCTTGAAGTGATACATGCAAGGATGGAATCTCCAACTCCAATGACATGATGAAATCAATGCCATAGAAAAGTCTATACAAATTCATACTAATGTTTGTATGAATACTCATATAGTAGGCCAATAATGTGTAATCCTTACCATGTTTATTAATATTTTTACATTAGATTTACTTAGTTATTATATTAAAATCCTTAGCTTGACCATTCAATTGAGTGTAGTAAGTTGTGTAGAAATGATGTTGAATGTGAAATTTATCAAGGAATTGACATGTCCTTAAATGATGAAAAAAATTAGAAACAAAGGTGAAAGGAATTCCAAATCAATAAAATTATGTTATCAAGTAAAAATGTGTAGATTATTTTAGTAGTAGTAAAATGAATAGGAACAATATCAACCCACTTCATAAAGTAATACGTGGTAGTGATAATGAAGGTATGTCCTTGAGAAGAAGATGGATTTTTTTTCCAATCAAATCTAGGCCCTAAATAAAAATGTCCAAGGAGATACATTTGAGATTAGACTTCATATGTAGGTGCACGGATTAGATTATTATGTTGTTGACATTATAGGAATTTCTTGAGAAATTCAAAGGAATATTGTTTCATATTTTGCCAGTTGTACCCCATACGACGGATTTTTTGAACTAATGACCTCAACAGGCACCAAAATGGGCCTCTTGGAGGACAATTGAGATATTATATTTTGCTAAACAATGAAGGAGGTCATTGTAACCTTGTTGATATAACACATTCGATAGAATAATGCAACACATAATTATCTTAAGAGTACAAGTGTGAGTATGTTTAGAAGAACTATTAGGGAGTGTAACATATTGTATATAATTATAGATAGGAGAGTACCACTTCTTGGAATCAATGGAACACTAGAGGAAATTGAAAAAATATTTATCCAAAATAAAAAGTAAAGAAAAAGAGGAATAAGGGAAGAAACCCTAGCCATTGCATCTGCAAAATGATTATATTTTTGTGTGATGGTGTCAATAGAGAAAGAATAAAAGTGATGAAAAGTGATAAGGAAAGGTCACTATACTTGGAGAGTTTATCTTGCCTACTTTTATAGGTACTAGTAATTTGCATTATGATTAGTTAAGAATCATCATAAATATGAATAAAAGTAATGCTAAGAGAGTATGAAATATAAATCAATGATGTTATTAGTGCATTGAAAATTTAGGGGAAAAGAAAGGGGAATCAAATTTCTTGAAGGAGGGACCAAGATGAGACCATCTTTAGAACTAGTGTGACATCTTAAACTATCATAGATTAATTCCCAAGGACAATCAATGTTCATAGAGAAAATATAGTCATTAAGGAAAAATAAAAATTAGGGAAAGAGAAACGGAGAAGGAACATCAAATAAATGGTCAATTAGAGCCTATCACTTAATAGACTTCTCAAAGAAAAACTTAAATTAAATTCCATAAAAATTATGATCCATCTAGCTAGGTGCCTTGATAAATTAGTTTTAGAAAATATTTTTTAGAGAATGAAAATTTAGAACTCCATGTGTTTCCAGATGGAGAAGGTAATATCACACTTTTTGTGTAGAAAAAAACAAAGCTAAATATTACTTCTATAAGGTTGTGTAATGAGTTTCATAATAAATAAAAGTATGACTAATGTAGTAAACAACATGGTCCCTACCCTCTTCATCATATTGTGCCAAAAGAGTGGCGAAAGTGTGAGATGGATTAGAAGTGCAAGAAATGAGAGGACATCTAGGAATGATAGGAATTAGAATAGGAGGATTAGCCAAGTAGCTTTTAAGGTTTTAAAGTCCTTTAGACACTCTTCATTCTAAGAAAAATGAACATTTTTAATGAATCTTCCTTTAAAGGCTATGAAATAGAAATATTTTGAGGTGATGGCATGTTGACAATAATATCTAGATTTTTAGTGTCAACCTCAATGTTAGGATGAAATAGGAAAAATCCAAGAAGTTTTCCACTATCAACATCAAAGATGAGCTTCTAAGGATTCAAGAACATGTTATATATAAATAAATTTTAAAAATTAGATGACGATTATGTACATCAGCTTGGTGAAGTACAACAAAATTAGTAATAAAATTCATTGACATAATCTTCTAAAATGTTAAAAATAAAGTCATGAAAGATTAAGGTCATGGACTATTGCTAAGTTGCATTGATATTCTTTAGACCAAGACGAATTACCACATAAAAAAATCCCAATAATGTTGTGAAGGTCATTTTTTTTTTTTTTTAAGGGGATTTATAATAATCTAGTTGTAACTCAAGAAGCTATCCATAAAGGAAATAATTGCATGGCTTGTAGTTGATTCAACAATCTATTGATATAAAGAAGAGGAAAATCATCTTTAAGAGAATATTTATTTATATCATGAAAGTAAATGCAAATATAAATGTAACCATCAAGTTTTGCAACAACTAAAATATAAGAAATGCAAGGTGAATATTCAATTTGATCTTTGACCATGAGGGCCACTTTGAATGTTCTTTTTGATTTTTTAGGGGTTATCAATATATATGTTGTGTAATCACATGATTTAGAAGAGGAAGGAATATCATTATAATTATTAAAATATTATGATGTAAGTGTTATGATGAGGAATTGCACCTGAATGCAAAGCTATAAAGCTCAGCAATACCGTGTAACATGGAAACACTTTCAAGCCTGTGGGTTTCTCATAATGAAAGTGAGTCTCTAGATTATGGGTTGGTTCTCCTTTTGATTTTTTAAGAAACTAAATGAATTATACAGGAAAAGAGATAGAAGGCTAAATGGAATGCAAAATTAAACTTAAATGATGGTGATGCACCTAACTATGGATGAACTTGCAATCTGATTCACAATGACCTTTCAATGTTTCTATTTGCATAACTAAATATGGACAACTCAATCACATAAATATTTCATACAGAGGCTTTGACAAAATGATCCTTTTCGAAGGAAAAAAAATGTTTTCACAACTAAAATGATAAATCTGAATCACATGCACATTGTATAACCTATGAATTTAAACTTAACTACATACATACACCTATGAGAGTGACATAAAATTAGAGGTTTCCAAATTGAAACACAATAAATTCCTTATCATATCAAACACAATGATGATGCCTAAAATCTAGAAGGCCAAAACTTGATACTATTG
The DNA here is from genome assembly GCA_007115665.2 of Sequoiadendron giganteum. NCBI lineage: Eukaryota > Viridiplantae > Streptophyta > Pinopsida > Cupressales > Cupressaceae > Sequoiadendron > Sequoiadendron giganteum. The sequence continues at coordinate 396,732,646 of CM021108.1, read as the reverse complement.
AAAGGTGAAAGGAAAAAACTACAATTGACAATATATGATAACCTGTAAGAGTTGCTATATATATTAAACTATAAAATTTGAGTTACAAGATAGTCTCTTTGTAGAATGCAAAGGAAAAAAACAAAAACTCAGGAAGAATACTAAGTCTTTTCCAATATATACAAGAGATGGAACCTCTAAGGCGCCAAGAGGTGGAATTGGAAGCTAATTGGAAGTGAAAAATATATCCAAAATATCTCCTCACGAGCAAAGAAGAAAATCCTTGAAAAGAGGGCCCACAACTAAAACAAATTGAACTCCAAATATTGCAAACTGCTCCCCATGTTGTCTATGATCAAAAGGACCTCAAAATTGATGTGAAACTGAAGTTATGTCTTAAAAAATTTCTCTATTTTTTCTTCGCATGATATGCTAACTTCACTTGTATTTCTTGCATGATCTTGAGAAAAAGAGAACTGTTTGATTGGATATTAAAGATAATCAATTTTTGATTATTTTAATATTTACATGTGATAGTCCTCTTATTTGCATTACATGGTAAATATTAAAGTAAATAATAAAATATTACCCTTAATATTTAATTTCATAGTTCATTTGTCAAAAAATCATGCAAATTTACATAAGTAATTGCTCCTTCACTACAATATGTAGTAATATCATACTCTCCTTCGTAGCATTCACAAAAACACATGCCTTAGTGTCAAAATCTTCAAAATTAAATGATAAAGGCAATATCATCACCCTTAAATCCACAGGCTCCATTAGATGATTAGGTCGATTGACTTAATAAGTCAAGACCATGGCATCATTTAGATATAATGATTTTTCCTTAAAAAACAATAAAAAATACCCCATCATCGAATTAGGGCATCAAGTCAAAAACACTTGAACCCTAATCACTCCTCATTCTTCACTTTGCACTTTCTAGAAGCATACTCTTGTGACGCCATGCTGCAAGAAGGGTTTGGACTAGAGCTCCACCATTCCTTGTTGCTTCTAGATTTTTCATGAAGGTTTCTATAGAGACGGTATAATAAGCTCTCCTCAATCGTAAATTTGTACATTTTTCTCCATTTTGAAAGCTTTTCTTTAGGATTTTAAGTCGTGGCCTACTATATTTCAGATGCATCTTTCTTTGGTTAGTATCTTTGTTGATATTTCCTTGCATTATGAGTCTGAAACTAAAGAGGTTTCTGAAGCTTTAATCCATGGGTTTTGAGTGTATTTTCCCATAAAGAATCATTGGTAAGTTGCCACCATTTGAGCCTTTTCACTATTTTCTTTTTACTTTCTTCTGGTAAAAGCTCAAAATAGGCTCAATAAAAGGCATTGTAATAATTATATGATCTTCACTTTATCATTCTATGAAAGAATCATAAAAATTATATATATTTCCCTTTGTTGAAGGTCATGACCATCAATGGATATTCTGGGTATTTGATTTTGTTGTAGGGCGAACTCTCTCCATTAGGGGTATTTGATTTTTTTGTTTGATATTAGAGCTTCCCAATGCCTTCATGGTCACCATTGGACTTTTCCTTTTGATAGAAGTAAAAAGAAGAAACTTTTGATGAAAGGCTACGGTCTTGCTTAAATCTCTGATGTATTTTCTTTTATGTTGATGCCTCCATTCTACAGGCTGAGATTCTTCCTTATTCTGGGTATTTCACAATATCTTGTATAAGCTCTAGGGTTTTGAATTTTTAACATTACAACTTGTTATGAATATGCTTTTCCTTTGTGTTTACCTTCCCCTTGATCATGTACAATATTGAATACTTACAAATCCTTTCATTTGTAATGAGGAAATGTATACTTTGTGTCCTTGATATGACCTTTTAATGCAATGGATTGTCTTCATGCTACCTTCATCAGCATACTCTAAAATCTATTGTCTTGGATCTCTGTGTAAGATCTATAATATGCAAGTGACTGTCTTTTCATGCCTATAAGATCATTGTATCATTAATAGGTCACTATCTTCCATGATTGTTGATACATTGATGATTCTTTGGTATCTTAAGGTGGTTGTGATGAAACTTCCCATGATGTAGAATGTATCCACTTGTAACAGCTTGCAAAATGATAGTTGATTGTGAACCTTGCATTTATTGTCTCTATTGTATATACATACTTAACTATGTATTTGATCTTTGCATTCATGATAATAGCATTTTGATGACTCTCCCCAAGTAACCTTGAAAAATGTGAAAAAGGAACTGGCTTTGTTATCTCCATTTGGCATTGACCTTATAAATTGTTTGTAATTTCACATTGAAGCCTATCTCATTACTCGTCCTTTATAATTATGAAAGTCCTTTGTTGATGTCCATCTCTTACAAGATGATGATTGCCTTTAAGTTGGAATGTGCTTAACATAATGTATCTCATGGTATTATTGAATGAATCCTCATCCCTATCCCTCTCAAGATCTAAGAGAAGCATGTTGGGCTCGACCCTTGTGGGAGCCAATTTTCTCCACATGTTGAAATGTTTGAATGAGATGAACCATGAAATGAAAGACTAACCTGTACCCACACAATGAGAAAACATGCTAGATAAAACGATGGAATTCAATGTTCTTCTTGATGATTGAATCTCATTTGATGATCTAATTTTGGATTTTTGCACATAATTGATGATGGTTGAATTGAATTGATGCATCATAGTTGTAGGTTATATGTCTGTTGATGAAAAAATATGATGAGTTTTTGTATCCCGAGCTCTAATTTTTTTTTTCAATCAACTGCAGGAACTTTTGAAGATTGGGTACGAGAGGAGATGAAGACAAGAAGACCAATATGAAGATAGGAGGATCAACACCAACATTTCCAGACAATGATAGATATGAATTCTCTTTATGTGTTTTTCTCTTTACTTAATCTTTAGATATATAGCTTACTCTCTACTTTGTGTCAATCCAATTTAGTCATTCCCACGGTTTGTGTGGGAATTTTGAGCACTTTTTTGATCTTCAATGAACAGACAACAATATTGTATACATTTTCATCTCAAATGAATGAAATACAACATATTATTGTGCAACTCTTGTAATCTCTTTCTATTGTAAAACATTGCATAATAAGAATTGAACTTCAATTTAAAAACTTCATATGCAAATGATAATAATTAGCATAATTTTATGTAGTACCTTTCACCTTAAAAGTAATCAACTGTTCCAACTCTACCAAAATGAGTTGAGGTGAAATTTTTGGTAACATTTCTGGTGCTTTTTTCTAAATTCTTTCCTACTAAGCATGTAAGATCAGTTTCCTTACATATTCGTTAGGCATGGATTCTATTCTTTTATCCCTTTTTGACTCAAAAAAATTCTATAACTCGGTTGTAGAACCATACAACAACAAACAAAACTGAAATAAACTAGCATGGATTTGTTTAGGATAGGGCCAGTGAACAATGCATCTACACTTATTGAAAAAAAAAACAAAAGTGAAAGGAAATGTGCTTAGAGAACTTATTAGGTTTAAAACTACTCTACCCTATACTAACCAACAATGTTAGTACTCAAACATGACCATTCACTGGTTGTGAGAAATAGTTTCCCTTTCTTAACAACAAACATTGATTTACATGCTTATGAATAGTTGAAACTAGATGAAGCATAAGAAGATACTGTGGATATGAAATCCTCTGAGCTACCCTTCGAGTTATTTTTGTTTTTCTTGGCTAATGCTCGCACCCCATACTTTGCATTCTCAGGCCTCCTTTATAAAGAGCTTCACCCAACCATTGCCACGTGTCCGCCAGGAACTCTCCATATGGATTTCTCCCTTCGCTCTTCTAATGGCTAACACCATGCTTCCACATGTCAAGAATTCACATATTTGAAGGATTCTTCCCTTCACTTTTCTATCACGCCTCAACCACTTGCCACGTAGCATCTGTCTACATACACTCTTGGTGGACCCCATAGATAATGTCATTAGTGGAGGATATCTCCACATTTCTTCATCACACAGGTTTTCATTACAAGGGGGGAGGAACGAATGATGGGCTTTGACCTGTTTCCACATGTCTCTTCGGGGAATTCATCGAGAAGTAAGAAGCAAGCAACGAGCCTCACCAAGATTGCCACGTGTTCTAACTGCCTTTGTGGATTAGCATTACATGTCGGCACTATGTTTTGTTGGGACCACTGCCATCATTTATAGGGTATGCATCTGGTTCCTAAATGACCACGTTCCATGCTTAGAATGTTTTATGTTGCAATGGCCAGTGGAAATCATTACTCTGTATATCTTCAATCATGATTCATAATCTTTTTTGTTATCGGCCTGCTAGGTGGTGAAATTTTTTATCTATAAATACTGCTTCTTCTTTCGAAGAAGGGGATCAAAACTTACAGGAAAATTTGTGGAAAGATACCAGGCCTCTTGTATTGTTTTAGCTTATTTTATAAGATTCACAGACTGTGTCATTGTTCAGCCTTTCTATTTCTTGACTATTTGATAAAGCTCTATATTGTGTCATTATTGTGTTGAGTAATTTGTTCACAGACTTCTATAATTTCAATATAATCTTGTTGATTCAGACCACGTCTTTGAACCTTCTTTTCAATAAACGTATGGAAGTTATTTTATGTCATTGAGTAAATTATTCAGATTTCCATTTTAATTTTTGTTATTTTGGGACATAGCAAATTGTTGAAGGACCCTTCAATCATATCTAGCAGATAGGTTTATCATGCCCATATCTATTTCTTGGTGCATCACCTTAGATTAGATTCCATTTTACATTTGTTTCCTTCTACCCTTTTCAACCCCCAATTACAGAAGAAGCCGACTTCTTTAAAAATATGAAGGTCACTCAGTTTAGCACAATAGTCCCCCCTTTAACTGAGTTTCCCATAAGGTTGTTACCTTGTCAATTTTTGGCATCAACAATTTCTTTTTCTGGCACGTCTAGTGGGACAAATTTAATGTACCTAAATCTAAAGTGGGTGTATGATCTATTGGCCTATTACTAGATCCAAAACAATGAGTAACCTTTCTTTGTTAGTGCTACCACTAGGAATAGTACAAGCCGAAACCCATATAGTGAATGTTCGGCCCCCTCTACTAGCCATGTTACCAATCACTAACAAAAATTATGTGGTGTGGGATGTCGAAAGCCCCCTTATAGCACCAGTTGTACCCACCATCTGGGCCCCTATCCTGGTATCTGCTTTAAAAGCTATACCTAAATTATCGAAGATGGCTGAAGAACACCATCCAAACATCTACAAGATATGCGGACATGTGTTTGGTGCATGGAGTTATTGACCAAAATATAGTGCTAAGGTTGCTAGCAACCTCTTTTAGGGACAAGGTGCTAGAGTGGTACCGCACTCTACAAGATAACACTATCAGTACCTAGGATCAGCTCGAAGATACTTTCTATGAGATATTTTCAAATGATGAAGATCAATCTTCACTCTATCATCAGTTGCCGACCATAAAGCGGGCTCCTTATGAAGCCATGACTGACTCCAATGCCTGGTTTCACACAACTTGGTAGAGAATTCAAGCTACTATCTGACCGTTGTTTGAGTTGGCATTCATGTTCTACCTAAAATCCATTAATGTTGACATATCTATGATGATCCAATCTATTGGTGAATCCACTTTATCAGATGCGCACAACATCATAGTCAAAGCAGAGAACAACCTGATCGATGTTGGAAAGCTACCACCTTGGCCTGTTATGCCAAAATTTCCAAATACATCAGTTCCTGCCCAGGAAATAGCATCTACCAGTGTGCCCAGTCCTCCCCAATCTATGTATACATATTCGAGTGTGTCATAGAACGTTGCTTCCACATCTTATTTTTCAAAAGAAGAAATGAGTGACATAAAATAATTATTGTGGAACCTATCAAATGAAGTAACTACCATCAAGCGCAACTAGGTCGCGCCTCCAAGACTATACTACCAAAATTATCAAGGTGGGAGACCCTCCTACCAACATAACTAGTTTCAAGAAGGTACATGCACAAATCTACAGGCCCAAGCAACTAATCAAATAGTGCCAGTGCCTATTCTACTGAGAGTTGTTTAGCCAAGTACGAGTCAAGAGTTGACCATGGGGCAGAACAACCTCGCTAAAGATATCAATCCCTTGTACTTCCCTTGTGGCAATGCACATATGCCCCAAAATTGTCTATGCAGTAATTTACAGCAAAAGGTGGTAGAACAATGCAGCCAAGGTATAGTGTCAACTTTAGGAGGTTATACATATGCCTCTCTACAAATGGAAAATGTGGTAGTACCACTCAAATACAAGGAATGTACTTGGAACAAGAAAATGACATAGCTCCTAACCACATCCTCTTCTCATGGATGGAAGGAGAAGAGGCGATATTCATATATGAGGAATTCACATTGGAGACCCCACAAGTGCAGTCTGATTACAACACTCATTCAAAGAGGAGATTCACGGGTGAATCGATCACTCTGTAGCATAGAAGCATCCCCAACCAATCCTTGGGTCCTTCCATAATTGCTCCACAACCATAGCTATGCAAGTAAACTATTATATCCAGGGCTAAAGAATCAAAGCCTTCAAATCGTTTGCCATTCAGTGTGGTGGAACAATTGAAAAAATATTCTGCTAACGTATCCCTTTGGGATATCTTAGCTATTCTAGAGTAGAATTCATTGATGCAGAAGGCCCTCCAGGAAGATGTGACTATTGAATCAACAAAGAAATCACTAAAAATAAAAGGCCATTGGCCCATCACCTCCAGCCAAATTTCTTGCAAATATTATAGAGGAGACCTCTACTAAAGTTAAAGAGAAGCTGAAACCCAAGCCCTTTTTCCTAACTCTTATTGTGGGAAATAAATTATTGCATTTTTCCATGATTGACTCTAGTGCTAGCACCACAGTAATGCCCAAGTAGATAGTTGAATCCTTACGAGTTAGCTATGAACCTTTAAAAAGGGGGATTATGCAACTTGATGGGAACAAAGTTGAAACCGTAGGTGTCATCAAAGGCCTCACCTTGACCTTATTCTCTCACCCTAGCATCATAGTTTTACAAGATACTATGATCATAGATGTTCCTCCCATGTTCGGCCTCTGCCTATCCTTGGAATTCACTTCAAAAATAGGTGGATATATTTCTTTGGACTAGTCTCACCTGATCTTAAGGATCAAGCACAAAGCTAAAATGAAAATAGTATCTGAATCTTTGCATTCAAAACATGTGTCTAATGAAGCCATGATCAACTTTGAGGCTTCCCATACCTCTTTCACTAAAGAAAAATACATGGTACCAAGCTACTTGAGGATGAGAAGGTAACTGAAGACTGAACCGATCAAGAAGAGGTCCTCCTGAATGAATATATTGACATTGATCCTTTTGGTAAATATCATGCTACTGGATTGGGAACCTATGTCTCTATGATGAGGATCAAGAGATCCCAAAGGTGGTAAAGGACCCCATAGTTGATCAAGCCCCAAATTTGTGGACATTACACTTTGATGGTGCAAGGTGCAAGGTTGGTGTTGGTGTCGGGATATGTTTGACATCTCCAACCAATGAAGATATTCTTAGATCTTTTCATTTTTAGTTTGCTTGTTTGAGCAATGAAGCTAAATATGAAGTCCTTGTGCAAGGTCTAAGCCTCACAAAGAGGATGGTGTCAAGAAAATAATGGTGTTCAGAGACTCTGAGCTGATAATTAATCAAGCCTGAAACATCTCTGCAGAAAATAATTTCTACATGCGGTCTTATAGACACAGGGTCTAGGACCTAATTGAAAGCTTCAAAACCTTCAATATTCAAGTGGTACCTAGGGAGCAGAATTCAACTGCAGATCAAATGGTGACAATAGGATCTCAATTTGATCCTATCTCCAAATTGATTAAGAATATACACTCAGTGTGAGTTATTTCTTGACCCTCCATTCTGGATAATGAGCAGAGTTGGAAAGTGATCAAAAGTGATGAACACATCACCTAGTTTATCCAACAATTGGGAGAATTTTCTGATCAACTTCAACCAAAAATTGAAGAAGCATATGAAGGGAAAATCATTGAGTTAGGATCTAACAAGCTTCCAAATGACCTAGTTACTCTTTAAAATATGTTCGATTGTGATGATGCAAGAAATGATAAGATGAAGTTTATAGCGGATAAAAGTGACTATGCGGACCTTCACATCGAAAATGGAAGAAAACTAAAAGTCGCGAAGGATGTCCCACATCATGATAAAGAAAGGATCATCAATTTCTATGAGAAGTATGAAGTAGTGGTCTTGTCATATGATGACCTTACGCGATATGATCCTGACATCATCCAACATACAATAGAGTTGATAAAAGGTGTGAAACTAGTCCGCTAAAAACAAAGGCCAGTAAATTCAAAGATCGAAGCCTTAATGGTGCAATAACTGAAAAAGATAATTAAGTCCCAGATCATCTTCTCTATGAAACACAACACATGGGTATATAAATTGGTTGTAGTCCAAAAGAAGAATAGAGATATACGCCCATGTGTTGATTTTTCAAAACCTGAATAGAGCATCACTAAAGGACCACTACCTGTTGCCTTCTTTGGAGTCAATCTTGCAAACAATGGCAAGATCGAAAATATCTTCTCTATCGGATGAATTTTCAAGTTACAATAAGAGCCGAGTCAAAGAGGAGGACTGACATAAGACAACATTCACTACCAAGTGGGGGATGTTTGCATATTTAAAGATGCCTTTTGGCCTTTCAAATGTTGGAGCTACATTCCAACGAGCAATGGATATTGCTTTTAGAGAACTAATCAACAAGACTATCTTAATTTAATTAGATGATCTGATAGTGTTCTCTAAATCAAAAGATGATCATTTTGATCATTTGGAGATGGTTCTTCTAAAATGCTAGGAGTTCAAGGTGTCCCCAAACCCAAAAAAATGTGTTTTTGAAGTGTCTTAGGGAAAATTATTGGGGCATGTAGTGTCCAAATATGGTATTTCCATCAATCCAGAATGGGTAAAATCAATCAAGGAGCTACCCCTACCAGTCAACAAAAAGGGAGTTCAGTTCTTCCAAGGAAAGGTGAATTTTGTGAGCAAGTTTTATTTTTCCAACTTGATAAGGCTGATCACCCTTATGCTAAAAAAATATCAGCCTTTCAAATGGATGAAGGAGGCCAGAGAATCCTTTGAGAAGGTAAAAGAAGCCATTATCTCAGCCCTTGTGCTAGTAAATCCTGACTTATCAAAGGATTTTATCATGTATGTGTTTAGTAGCTGATCTAGCATAGCTACTGTCCAAACCCAGAAGGATGATGAAGGAAAAGGGGAACATCTGATAGCCTTCCACTCCCACACTTTGAAAGACTATGAGAAAAGGTATAACTCTGCTAAAAGACAATCATTTGGTATTGTCAAAGGTCTCAAGAAATTATGACACCTTATCTCTTATAGCAAGGTGGTTGTATTTGTAGCACATTCCAGTGTGCACGAATAGATAATGGAAGGAGAAATCACTAAGAAAAGGACTAACTGAATAAAAAAGATCCTAGAGTATGACATTGATTTCAGGACTACTAAAACTATGTGAGGTAGAGGTTTGTGTGAATATTTGGTATTGAACAATGAAGCACCAATGGAAGAAGAGCATCCCGAAGTAGTCTTGCTCAATGAACCTGAGTCTAAAAGTTGCCGGCTAGTGGACAGAATGAGATTTATACAAACCAAGAAATACCGGTAAACCTTCCCTCTCACAAGAGAAGATTTCAATAGTATACTCCTACGGTGTGTAAATCAAGAACAGTTATAGAAAATCCTAAAAGAATTCCATAGCAGCCCAGTAGGTGGGCACTTCTCCATAAAGACAACCACCATTAAAACTATGAGTGCAAGGTATTTTTTTCCTATGTTGTTCAATGACTCATGCTTTGGTCAAAAGATGCAAGGAATACCAATTCTTTATAGGGAGAAGAAAAAATTCGGCCATGTTGCTCAACCCAATAGTAGTAGACAAGCCTTTTGCGCAATGGGGGCTAGATTTCATCAAAATGATTAACCTTGTGTCGAGTGCTAGCCACAAGTGGATTCTCATAGCCACCGACTATTTCACCCAGTGGACTGAGGCTATGCCCTTGAAGAATTCAATAGAAGTAGAGATTTTGAATCTTCTTGAAGAAATAGTTACAAGGTTTAGCCCACCTAAGACCATCATCTCCGACAATGCAAAGCTTTCCTAGGGACTAAGGTATGTAAATTTGCATTTAAATATGGAATATTCCTGAAAAACCTCTTCCAATTATTACCCACAAGGAAATGGACTAGCTAAGTCGACTAATAAAAACTTAGTTTGACTCATCAAAAGGATTGGGTTGGAACATCAGAAGGAATGGCATCAGAATCTTTGGGCAACGCTCTGGGTAGACCGCATGACCCCTAAGCAGGTTTTGAAGACTTCATCATACGAATTAGTGTACGAGAAGGAGGCACTGTTGCCCATCTCTATGGAAATTCCAACATTGAAATTACTCAAATCTTTAGAGATTGAGAAAAATGGAGCTATGGAGGTGCGCCTAGTAGAATTGATGGAAGTTCAGGAAAAAAGGGGAAAAGCTCTAACAACCATGTGCAACTGTCATCGAGTGGTTAAAAAATGGTTTGATAAGAAGAGCTCCGACCAAGGTCTCAAATGTGGAGACTTAGTGCTTAAGTTCAATGAAAGGGCCACAAAGCCTAATCAGCATGGAAAATTTGATAGCTTGTGGGAAGGCCCTTTCTACATTATTAAGTGCAAACAACACAACGCTTTCGAACTCAAAAGAATGGATAAAGAAGTATTGCAAATTCCTGTTAATGACCTTAAATTATTTAATTAAGGCTTACTAATGGTTCTACCCATGTAGAATATGTACTTACTATATATTTTTATTTTCCGTTCTTTTGTTCAACCGGTCTTTCCACCAACTCAAGAGAAATGAAAGCAAACCATATGCAAAGAATTGAAATTTCAAAGCAACTTAAGAAAAATGAAAGCAACCATATGCAGAGAATTGAAATTTCAAAGCAGTTTAAAATAAATGAAAGCAACCCATATTGTGGAATTGACAAGATATTCAGAAAGCATAGAGAAAGGAAACTCATGGTGAAAATTTGTAGAATTAAAGGAGACAAGATTTTTAAAATATAAGCTATATATTCGTTTACGGTATTATATTCTTTGAAGTTACATGTTCAAAATGGCTCTGGGGCCATACTTTCAAAAGCAATGTGCAATTTATATATACTATAAAGGCATTATAAAGGCATTTTTTTAGGAATATTTACAAAAGCAAAGAAAAGTATTGACTATTTAGGTAGAAGCGTGAGTATTATCAGCAACATCAACTAGAATGACTTCATGAACAGTAGTATTAGCAGAAAGGTCATGAGCAATGGCATTATCAACAACACCAACAACGAGTGGTGAATGGAACACAAGGTTCTTGAAGTCAGTGTACTAGTCAATATCGTAGAAAATCACCAAATTATAGACACGCAGTAGGAAATGTCAAGTACGAGTAACTCTCTAACGATGCACTTCATGTGACTGAACATGAAAGCTTCTCAGGAATGGCATCCATGGTACCATGAAATCCTCTTCAATATGCTTACAAGGGTCTCTTGCCACAGGGAGGCCCAGGCCATATATGACATTTATCACAGCTTCTCTAAGGCTGCCAAGGTACCTTTTTGGGAAAATTTGAAGTGTCAAGCGCATAATCATATCATTCGTTACTTGTATGTCAAGAAGGGAAGAAACAAAGTGAGAGCATATATCTATGTTCAGCCTATATTTATCTTCATATTCGATGCATTCCCTTCATAGAACCCACTTAATGGCTATGATCACTAGTGAGTGCTTATTCTTATTCATGCACTTGAGGCGCTTGTTAAAAATATCTCCCAAAAATATTGTTTGGCACTTATTTCAAACTAGCCTAATGGGAGTATTCATGGTACTAATATCTGCACAACTACCTAGGTCTAGTTCTATGCAAATTCTAATTCTAGCCAATCACCTAGTACTAATTCTTTCAAATTGCTAAGTGTGAATTTGTTGTTGTTAAAAGGTCTATTTATAGAAATGTTTAAGGTACCTCTGTGCCATAAGCATGATGCTAATCGAGTGTTCACTCAAAAATCCCACCAAAGTCCAGCTCGAAATTCCCACCCAATTACATCTACAGGTATGAATTGTTGTGTGCAAGATTAAGGAGCGGTAATTAATTAACACAAGTTGGTGGCAATCCCAAGCGATCATCTATACGGCCAGATGTTGAGGTGTCACGTTGCAGGAATTTTCCATTCTCCAAGGCGGAGCTCAAATATTTTCAAATATTTTCAACTAAATATTTAAAACTAGAGATCTCGCTCTGGATTTTTTAAACAAAGAAACCAAAAATCTCAAGGACGATCATAAAAATCCACCACAGTTTCTGGCAGTGCACAAAGCTTTCCCTGTAGACCTACATGATGCCTTCTCCATGATAGCATTTTTCGGTGGCCTAGACACTGAGTGGTATGTTCATGAGTTTCAATTGGGCCTAGGGTACCAGTTGCACCAGAAACATTCCCTTTTCTAGTATGACTTCACAGAATTCATCATCGAGGAGATGTTGAGCCAGATAAGAGAATACATAACACAACAAAGGTTCAGGTTTCCTTCTTTCCTCGCCCATATGTTTTTGCATCAAAACCATGACTTCAAAAAACATGTGAGGTTGGTTATTTTTTATGAAAATCAATGGAGAAGGCCAATTTCTGTATGGAGTCCTCTCCTCTCCGCAAATTATAATTATTATGCATTTTCAAATATTTCTTGACTCTGATTCTACAAGATTTGAGTGAGGATGGTGGTATTTACCGACTCAACTCAAGCCAGATAGAGTATATGTATAATTTCACTCAGAAATATGACTATTTTCTCAGTGAAGATTTCATATTCATTCAAATGCATGGCTTTACTGGGGAACCATTTCGGCATCCGACATGTCTCACAAATCAAGTGTTGGCCCTCGAAATGTTCCAGTAAGTGTCAATTATTGATTTCACCTTTTGCGGAGGACTAGCCAAGAAGAGAGGATTTTTCACCTACTCGCTAAGCTTTAAAACGATGAGTATGGCCAAGAAGTGGTCGCATAAGCTACTAGAGGTGAAGCTGGCTCAACTGGGGTTGGTATGGATTTTTGATAAATGGAATTACAACCCTGAAAATGAATTACCAAATGAATATGTCAGGGTAACACACAACCCTCGACCCTACTGGGAGAAGCTGAATAATCCACTAAAGGATGTAGATGACCTATTGGTGGACCTAGTTCATATTCCAATTGAGGATATTAGGCCACCATGGCTCAGGTTCAACTTTTAATTAGGAAAATGTAATGAGAAGTGTCAAATTGGAGCAACTCTTTGCAATAATTTGACAAGGAATTTTAACTAGAGCGAAGAAAATATTAGAGATTTCTAGATTTACCAACAAGAAATCCAATGCCCTGATGCCCCTTATGAGAGCATACAATTGGATGAAAGATTCGATAAATTGTGGAATGATGAGCATCTTGATTCTGATGCAAGTGATGAGGAATATAGCGGCCCAGAGGAAGTTGAGAAAAATACAGATGAAGAGAATGAAAAGGCGAAGGCAGCCCCAACACATCAAGATGAGAAGGTGAAAAAGAAGCCTATCAAGGTTTCTTCAAATGTGTAGGCAAACATATCATGTGTGAGGGCTTCACTGACTCACATCTGAACCACAAAGAGAACTAGAAAAATCTAGCAGCAATAGTCAAAGGCTATAAACATGGAAGACTCACCACCCGTCAAATGGCAGCACATAGAAGAAGCTTCTAGAGAGGGTTCACAAGAGCTCGAGGCAAATCAAGAGCCCGCAACAAGCTAGGGATCACAATCATCTGCACCAGAGGTATTTCTCATTTCCTCTTCTCTTGCTTCACAATCTTTAGTTTCTCCTGCTATGTCTGCGACACCCCTCACTTCAAGTGTCGACCCTTCCTTTTCTACTTTTGCTACAATGATCGCGGGAGGCTTCTCACAATTCTCCCAGGAAAGACCATTTTCCTTTACCCCTCTATGGACCTTTCCACCTTTCACCTCAGCTTATTCCATGTCTTCTATCACTTCACATTTTGCCTCCATGGCCGCCATTGATACCCCTCTTGCTACTACTATGTCAACCTTGACCTAGTCTACCTAGCAGATGGAATATGCCATGACTCCGCTTTAGTCACCGCTTCCCTTGAATCCCCCACTAGTTCACAAACTAAGCTCTAGCATATTCCTCCTTTCTCACCATAAATAGATAGTTTTCTAAGGAATAAATCACTTGGAGCCACTACCCTCTCATTCCCTTTCGCTCTTCCTCTTGGTGCACCTTTCATAGGTGGACTCATTTGGTTGCCAATAGATTTTTTGTTGAAGGGTGATAAAAAAAGTAGGCATAGGCTATCAAGGTCCAGAAGCAAAAGGCCAAGGATGCTAAAAATCTAGTAGAGCCAAAGGTGCAGACTATTTTCAATGAGGCTTAGCAATCGCTACAATTTGTAACCATGTACTCGACCATCATCAAACCACAAGGAGAGATGCAGTCCGATGATTACAACATGTATGCCATGGGACTTGATCTAAGCATAGCTTGGCCATAGGACAAAATTGAGATCATGGAGGAGACACAGCGGGTGGTGACCACCGACTTTCTCAAGTCTAGTCACTAGCTAAATAAGAGAGAAGAAGAGTTGAGAATTGTCAAGGAGAGAGTTGAGGTCCTGCTAGTGAAGGACAAAGCAAGGGATGCATAATTTGTGCACTTATCATAGCAAGTGGAGACAGAGCAGGCTAAACTCTAGGAGGAACTCAAAAAGTTCCAATCCTATGATCCCAACATGATCATCGAGCTACAACGAAAAAACCAAGAATATCAAGACCAATTGGCCCAGGTAGAGCAAGAGATGCAATGAAAAAATGAGGAGCTTAACCATCAACATGCTCAATTAGAACAATAGATGCAATAGAAAGACACAAAATTTGAGGCTCGATGGACTCAACTGGAGAGAATGAAGTCCAGAAAATGAAATCTTCCCTTGAGAGGGAAGCAACAAACAAAGAATGAGCCAAAGAAAACTGGCTCACCGAATCAAGAACCCTATAGGGGCAACTCTCCACAGTGGACCAAAGGATTGAGGAGCTAATGCATAATATCATATTGAGGGATGCAGAAATTGGCATTTTGAAGAGCTCTTCCCAACCCCTTGTTGCCCAATCGGACCTCCTTCTAGTGGCCCAATAATTTTATATCTCATACTGGGATAAATTCAAGGCATTCTACCTAGCTTTGCAGCCCACACTCCAATTCATGGCAGAAGCATCAAATTTGAGCAGGGAGATTCACGAAACGATCAAGTAGTTCCCGCAGTTCATTGCAGATAGAGTTCCAGAGGTGGAGAAGTTGCTCAATAAACTGTACATGGTGCCAAATGAAGATCTGGTAGGTGCAGGGATCAAAGACTACTGGTCAGCTGGCATGACATCAAAGGAGTTCATTTGGTGCCACAAAACCATTCTCCATGCTCACAATTGCTCTGCTACATTGGGAAAAACTATGAGTAGCATGCGGGTGAAGTTTTCCCAACTTACTCATATGGGCTTGCCTTCCCCATTTCTTTCAAATGAAATGATGGCCTTCGCAGAACACATTGCTTCAAAAATTGGGGAGAAGCAGTAGGATACATCCATCTTCCAAGGATTCAGTCAACAGCCTACAGCCGAGAATATTGAGGGCGTTACCCATCCAATTGCGCAGTTGCTCTTTTAGCTCAAATCTGGGTTCATAATATCAATGAAGTTGCCTTTCGAAGAGGTAATCGATCTATACGCAACGCAAGAGAATCTGCACGCAATATCAATGACGTTTGAAGACAACTGACTATCTCTACAGACCACTTTATCTAAGTTCTAAATTTTGTGGTCCAATGGACATGACTCTGGTTAGTAGAACCAAAAAAATTTGGGTTCTCCATTCCACAGGAGAAATGCCCCTGGTAGTCGCCAAAAGCTATGGATATGAAATTCTCTGAGCTACCCTTCGGGTTATTTTTGTTTTTCTTGGCTAACGTCCACACCCCATACTTTGCATTCTCCATCCCCCTTTATAAATATCTTTCTTCAACCATTGCCACATGTCCGCCAGGTGCTCTCCATAGGGATTTCTCCCTTCACTCTTCTAACGGCTCCCGCCATGCTTCCACATGTCAAAATTTTGCGTATTTGAAGGATGCTTCCCTTCAATTTTCTATCAAGCCCCGACCACTTTCCATGTAGCATTGATCAGCGTACACTCTTGGTGGACCCTCCAAATAGTGCTATTAGTGGAGGATACCTCCACTTGTCTTCACCACGTAGGTTTTCATTGCAAGGGGGAAGAATGAACCACGTGCTCTGACTTGTCACCACGTGTCTCTTTGAGGACTTCATCAAGAAGAAGGAGCAAGCAATGAGCCTCACCAATATTGTCATGTATTCTAACTACCTTCATGGATTAGCAACACATGTCGGCACTATGTTATGCTAGGACCACTGCCATCATTCGCAGGGTATGCATCTGGTTCTGAAATCACCACATTCGATGCTCAAAATATTTTTTGTTGCAATGACCAAGGGAAATCATTACTCTATATATCTTCACTCATGATTCAAAATATTTTTTGTTATCGGTTCGCTAGGAAGTGAGATTTTTTATCTATAATTACTCCTTCTTTCGCAGAAGGGGTTTGAAACTTACATGGAAATTTGTGGAAAGACACCTGGCCTCTTGTATTATTTTAGCTTATTGTATAAGATGTAGACTGTGTCATTGTTCGACCTTTATGTTTCTTGACTATTTGATAAAGCTTCATACTGTGCCATTATTGTATTGAGTAATTTGTTTGTACACTTCTATAATTTAAATATAAGCTTGTTGATTCAGACCATGTCTTTGACTCTTCTTTTCAATAAATTTATGGAAGTTATTTTATGTCATTGAGTAAATTATTCATATTTCCATTTTAATTTATGTTATTCTGGGACATAGCAGATTGTTGAACAAACCTTAAATCATATGTAGCAGATAGGTTTATCGTGCCCATATCTATTTCTTGACGCATCGCCTTAGATTAGATTTCATTTTACATTTGTTTCCTTCTACCCTTTTCAACCCCCCAATTACAAAAGAAGTTGGCTTCTTTAAAAATTCAAAGGTCACTCAGCTTAGGGCAATAGGTCCCCCCTTTAATTGAGTTTCCCATAAGGTTGTTACCTTGTCAATTTTTGGCATCAACAGATACTCAATAAACTGTTGTAGTACTTCATAAATAATATAAACAAACTCACTTATTCTTTGCATGTGTCCAACCATGCTGTTGGTTTGGAGTGGATGGATAAGTTGGATTTTTTGTCCTTTCACTGAAACTTCATCAAGTATGCATAGAATCTCAATCCTAGAAAGATGCCTGATTGGGCATCCTTTTGAGATGATAAACTGATAATTCATTTTGTTGGCTTCTCTTTTTTCAATCATTTTTTCAACCACAACCTCTTTTTATCACTTGATTATGTTGATCATAAACCTTTTCTTTGGAAGATGCTAAGTTATCAACAATGTTAGAGAAAAAATATTCAATCATAGTTGAGAATAAATCCTCTTCATGAACAATTTCATTATGTAGTGTATGCTCTAACTTATCCTCATGATAGATTTCAAAGCTCATACCTTCAAAATCTATGATTTGTTGCTTTTCTCGCTCTACTTGAACAACCTTTTCTTATGATCCAACCTCTTGATCCTCCGAATTATGATTGTCCTCGAATTGATTAGCTTCATATTGATTGAATGAAAAAAGAACAAGTTCAGAAACTTGTTTTACCTTGTTGTCCTCACTAGTTATTGATTTTGGGTCTTGGTCGTTACAAGAATTCAGTAGAGTGGCAAGCTCTTTATAAGCTGAAAATTTAGGATCTTGATAATTAAGCATATAGTTTTCTTGAAAAGGCTGATCCTCTTTAGCTAGTCCACTTGATTTCTCTTCAAGGAAATCTACCTTAGTTTCATCCATGTTAGCCTCTTCATTGTAGTACAAAGGGATTTCTAAA
This sequence comes from Sequoiadendron giganteum, assembly GCA_007115665.2. NCBI lineage: Eukaryota > Viridiplantae > Streptophyta > Pinopsida > Cupressales > Cupressaceae > Sequoiadendron > Sequoiadendron giganteum. The sequence continues at coordinate 396,714,499 of CM021108.1, read as the reverse complement.
AAAAATTAGATGCTTCATCTTCATGGAGAACATGATCTTCTTTGCAAATAGGGATCTCTTCTTTTGACATACTTCCTATATCTTCCTCATCACTTTACCAGTTGGATACCTCAAAATAGTTGTCAATGTCTACTTGCTGCTCCAAATCAGCTAGTAATTTGAGCACGTGTATGCTCTCTCCCTCATTATCAACAAATCTAGGAAATTGATCGAACAAAGATATTGAATCTTCCTTTTCATATGGTGTCTTATCCTATGAACTAACCTTCTCTACACACGCATCATTTTCATATTCAATTGAGAAGATGGTACAATCAACAACAACCTATTTCTCCTATTCAATCTTTTTTTGTTCTAGTCGGTAATACTCTACAGCTAAATGTAGTCGATTTACACTTCTCATCTTCTCCATGATGAGTGAACTATTCTGATCAATGGGCTACTCTGCAACTATATTAGGTTGTATTGATTACTTTCCTCTACTTGCAAAGGGTGAAGGGTTGTAAGACTTGGAATTTCATACCTTGGAAGTACTTCCTCATGAAGTTGATCTAAAATGCAAGAAGTTGTTTGAATGTCATGCTTTTGGGTAAGCAAAAACTTGATCTACTCCTCTTTTGCAACTAACTCCCTCTCAAGCTTTTCTTCAAACTGTATCCTTTGTGTCTCCAACTCTTTCTCATGAAGGTAGGCCTAATAATCTAACTCCTATTGCTGCAAATCAAGCTCTTGTTACATCTTCAACTCTTCTATCTACTTTGTGACATATAACAATGTGTCCTTGATTTCATTCATTCTATTTTTCATATCCCTAACCTCCAAATCTTGGAGGTGATCAGGAGAGTGTTAGAACTGATTTGGCATCAAAGATATTTCTTGAGGCTGATTTTGGATAAATAAATGTGATATGAAGGTTGAGCAAGGGTGGGTGGGAGGTAAGCATGTTGAGCATGTTGATATACTATTATTGTGCATGGTTGTTTGGGATAAAACTAGCAGTATAATTGGCCTTATATGGTTGATAAGAGGGTTCATGCACAAAATTTTCATAGTATCGGGTGGGTATACATGTTGACTATGAAAATTTGACATCTCTACTCATTTAAAGAGCTAGAAATTAGAAATAAAACTTGTATTTGAAACATACCAGCACTGAATCTTGTTGAAACTAGTAGATGTGCTTGGGTTCGCCAGGTATAAATAACCTCTAAAAGGTAAAAAACACTACTGTATACACCAGAATAGCAGCTTGCAACTTGAACTATTTTTCCGAAATGAGCTTCAAAAGTCTTGTTGGGCATGCCAAAAACTGTTATCAGGAGGGATTGCATCTAAATGCAAATCTATAAAGCTCAGCAATACCGTGTAACATGGAAACACTTTTGAGCCTATGGGTTACTCATAATGAAAGTGAGTCTCCAAATTATGGGTTGGTTCCCTCTTTTGATTTTCTATGAAACCAAATGACTTATATAGGAAAAGGGATAGAAGGCTAAATGGAATGCAAAATTGAACTGAAATGATGGTGATGCACCTAATTGTGGATGAACTTGCAATTTGATTCATAATGACCTTTCAATGTTTCTATTTGCACAACTAAATCTAGATAGCTCAATCACATAAATATTTCATATAGAGGCTTTGACAAAATCATCCTTTTTGAAGGAAAAGCAATGTTTTCACAACTAAAATGATAAATCTAAATCACATGCATAGTGTATAACCTATGAATTTAGACTTAACTGCATACATACACCTATGAGAGAGACAAAAAATTAGAGGTTTCTAAATTGGAACACAAAAAATTCCTTATCATATCAAACACAATGACGATGCCTAAAATCTTGAAGGAAAAACTTGATACTATTGAAAGGTGAAAGGAAAAAAATACAATTGACAATATATGATAACCTATAAGAGTTGTATATATTAAACTGTAAAAGTTGAGTTACAAGATAGTCTCTTTATAGAATGCAAAGGCAAAAAACAAGAACAGAGGAAAAAGACTAAGTCTTTTCCAATTTATACAAGAGATGGAAACTCCAAGGTGCCAAGAGGTGGAACTGGAAGCTAATTGGAAGTGATAAATATATCCAAAATATCTCCTCACGAGCAAAGAAGAAAATCCTCAAAAAGAGGGCCCACAACTAAAGCAAAATAAATTCCAAATATTGCAAACTCCTCCCCATGTTGTGCATGATCAAAAGGAGCTCAAAACTGACGTGAAACTAAAGTTATGTCTAAAAACTCTCCACCATTTGCTCCATTTTGTCTTCGCATGATATGCTAACTTCACTTGCATTTCTTGCATGATCTTGAGAAAAAGAGAATTGTTTGATTGGATATTAAAAATCAATTTGTGATTATTTTAATATTTACATGTGATAGTCCTTTTATTTGCATTACATGGTAAATATTAAGGTAAATAATAAAATATTATCCTTAATATTTAATTTCATAGTTCATTTGTCAAAAAATCATGCAAAAATACATAAGTAATTGCTCCTTCAGTACAACATGCAGTAATATCATATTATCCTCCGTATTATTCAGAAAAGCACATGCCTTAGTGTCAAAGTCTTCAAACTCAAATGATAAAGGAAATATCATCACCCTTAAATTCACGAACTCCATTAGAATATTAGGTCGATTGAATTAATAATTCAAGACCATGGAATCATTTAGATGAAATTATTTTTCCTTAAAAAACAATCAAAAATACCCCATCATCGAATTAGGGCATCTAGTCAAAAAACACTCGAACCCTAATCACTCCTCATTCTTCACTTTGCGCTTTCTGGAAGCATACTATTGTGTTGACATGTTGCAAGTATGGTTTGGACTAGAGCTCCACCATTTCTTTTTGCTTCTAGATTTTTCATGAAGGCTTCTATAGAGACAATATACGTAAGCTCTCCTCAGTCATAAATCTGTACATTTTTCTCCATTTTGAAATCTTTTTTCAAGCTTTTAAGCCGCGGCCTACCATATTTTTGATGCATCTTTCTTTGGTTACTATCTCTATTGATATTTCCTTGCATTCTAAGGCTAAAGCTGAAGAGGTTTCTGAAGCTTTAATCCAGGGTTTTTGTGTGTATTTTCCCATAGAGAATCATTGGTAAGTTTCCACCATTCGAGCCTTTACACTATTTTATTTTTTCTTTCTACTAGTAAAAGCTCAAAATGGGCTCAATATAAGGCATTGTAATAATTATATGCTCTTCAATTTTTCATTCTACAAAAGAACCATACAAATTATGTATATTTCCCTTTGTTGAAGGTCAGGGCCATCAATGGATATTTTGGGTATCTGATTTTGTTGCAGGCCAAACTCTCTCCATTAGGGCTATTTGATTTTTTTGTTTGATATTGAAGCTTCCTAGTGGCTTCATGGCCACCATTGGACTTTTCCTTTTGATAGAAGTAAAAAGAAGAACCAATTGATGAAAGGTCATGGTCTTGCTTAAATCTCTGATGTATTTGCTTTTATGTTGTTGCGTCCATTCTATAAGCTGATATTCTTCCTTATTATGGGTATTTCTCAATATCCTGTATAAGCTCTAGGGTTTTGACATTTTTTACATTATAGCTTGTTATGAATATGCTTATCCTTTTTTTTTACCTTCCCCATGATCATGTATAATTCTAAATACTTACAACTCCTTTCATTTCTAATGAGGAAATTGGTACTCTTTGTCCTTCTTGATATGACATTTTAATGCAATGGATTGTCTTCATGTTGTCTTCATCAACATACTCTAAACTTTGTTGTCTTGGATCTTTGTGTAAGATCTATAATCTGCAAGTGACTATCTTTTCATGCCTATAAGATCATTGTATCATTAATAGGTCATTGTCTTCCATGATTGATAATGCATTGATGATTCTTTGGTATCTTAAGGTGGTTGTGATGAAACTTCCCATGATGTAGAATGTATCCACTTACTTGTAGTAGCTTGAAAAATGGCAGTTGATTGTGAACCTTGCATTGATTGTCCCTATTGTACAAGCATACTTAACCGTGTCTTTGATCTTTTCTTTCATGATAATAGAATTTTGATGACTTCTCCCTAGGTAACCTTAAGGAAAGAGACCCTAGAAATTGTGAAAAAGGCATTGACTTTGTTATCTCCATTTGGCATTGACCTTGTATGAAGTGTGTGTACGTACACATTGAATCTTGTCTCATTACTTGTCCTTTATAATTATGACAGTCCTCTGTTGATGTCCATCTCTTTAAGATGATGATTTCCTTTAAGCTGGAATATGCTTAACATAATTTATCTCATGGTATTATTGAATGAATCCTCATCCCTATCCCTCTCAAGAACTAAGAGGGAAGCATGTTGGGCTCGACCCTTGTGGGAGCCCATTTTCTCCACATGCTAAAATATTTGAACGAGATGAACCGTGAAATGAAAGACTAACCTGTACCTACACAATGAGAAAACATGTTAGATAAAATAGTGGAATTTAATGTTCTTCCTGATGATTAAATCTCATTTGATGATCTGATTTTTAATTTTTGCACATATCTAATAATGGTTGAATTGAATTGATGCATCATAGTTGTAGGTTATATGTCTGTTGATGAGAAAATATGATGAGTTTTTGTATCTCAAGCATTAACAAAAAAAATTCAATCAATTGCAAGTGCTTCTAAAGACCGAGTACGAGAGGAGTTCAAGGCAAGAAGACTAATTTGAAGATAGGAGAATAACACTAGCATTGCTAGGCAATGATGGATATGAATTATCTTTATATGTTTGTTCTCTTTATTTAATCTTCAAATATATAGCTTACTCTTTGCTTTGTATCAATCCAATTTAATCATTCCCATGGCTTGTGTGGGGACTTTTGAGCACTCTTTTGATCTTCAATGAAAAAACAACAATATTGTATACATTTGCATCTCAAAATGAATGAAATAATACATATTACTATGCAACTCTTGTAATATCTTTTTGTTGTAAAATATTGCATAATAAGAACTGAACTTCAATCTAAAAACTTCATATGCAAATGATAATAATTAACAGAATTTTATGTAGTACCTTTCACCTTAAAAGTAATCAGCTATTCCAGCTCTACCAAAATGAGTTGAGGTGAATTTTTTGTAGCAGTAAGTATTTTATAATGTAGCTTTGGAATTTCAAACTAAGAGAGATCTACTTTGTACTCACTTGTGAAAGAAGGGCAAAACCTAAGGATCACCAATCATCACTAGGACATGTGTTAGAAGAAGTGGAAATAATTTGCATAGTGTTATCAATAAGAGGTGATGATAAAATATATTGTTTAGGTGAAGAAATGGGTATGACATTGTGAAGAGTAGAAGATGCATAAAAATGATGAAATAATTCAATAATTATTAATTATTTAGTTAAAGGACTGATGAGGAAATTTAATGAATATGGTGTTTAATAAATAATTAAAATTATTTAATTAGTATTAATGGATAGATAGATGAGAAATTATGATGAGAGACGATGGTGATTTAGATGAAATATGTTAGTCATTTTAGGTGTCTACGTGTTGCCCCTCTTTGAGATAATGCACCCATTGCATTGTTTGAAAGACATGTTGGTATGAAAACTTTAGGTTATAGTGTGTCCTAGTGGACCGAGTGATGGAGGTCAATTGCCCCCTCAAGAGATTGACTGGGAAAAATAATATTTTGATTGATCTCATGCTAGGAAAAATAAGATGGGTTTAATGGATCATGCTTAAAAATAAAGGAGTTGGATGGTGTAAGAAAATCAGAGAGAAACTGGTGATGGAATGAAGATAATGGAAGAGATTAAGGTGTAGGGGGAGATTAGGGTTTTATGATGGACATGAGTTAGTATGGAAGAATAAATGAGGTAGAATATACAATAATGAAAAATGAGTGAATTTTGTTGATCAAATATCGAATAGTGAAATTTATAATTAGGTAATGAGATGGATATGGAATATGGAATGTAAAGTAATATGGGATGAAAAAAGTGATTTTCTTTGGTTATGATTGAAAAATCTAAATATAAATCCTTATTTCAATATAGAAAATGTGTATTATGCAATAAGGTGTGAGGAACTAGGGTGGCATTGTATCCCTTGCATGGACTTTGACTCTACAAACAAAAGGGTTGACCTTCTTCATACCAAAAATATGAAAACCTTGTTGGATTTATGTGAGAGAGTAAGACTTAGAGCATGATAATCCTAGTGCACAAAATCTATCAATGACCTAGTGTGCAAATGATGTTTGTTTATAAAATAAGCTACCTCAACACACACAAGGTAAGTATTTATCTTGGTCATATTACAAGAACATCCCAAAAACATGGCATATGAAGCAATGACCATGCACCATTCTATGCTCCTCTATACACACCAAGATATTAAAATATTGAGGTGGCTTCAAGCAAGTGTTGGAAGGAGACAAAAAGAAAAATTGAAAAGAAAAAGACCAATTAATAAAACAAATAAACAATCATCATATCTCTTGCCAAAGAGGGTGTGCTTGTTATCTAATTTTTCCTATTTTAGGAAGGATACATCTATTAAAGCATGGATTGGGATGATGGATCAAATGATTAAGCAATAGGTATGTAGGTAGCAGGTTGACTCATTAGTTGTCTTAACTTACAATTTTTCATGAAAGCTTGATGTTTTATGTGATTCATAGTTTATTTTTTTCTTGAGTGTCAAGTCTAGGTGGTGATGATTTATTATGGATGGGATGGATGGTGTTTATGTGTGTTTGTGGATATCAAGGTGCATGTTTGTTGGTTTATTGATGAAAGATGATGATGAAAATGATAATGGTAAAATGATTAGGGTGATGGTTTTGATGGTGATTAATGATGAAGGGATATGAATCTGTAGGGATATCAAATACCTCTTGAGATCTTGTCGATACCAAGCTAAAGTTTTTTAATTTTATTGATTGATTGATTGATGATAATGATAACATTGTTGATGACAAAAATAAAGAAAGGATTATTTTATTTAACAATAAGAACAACGTGATGATTGGGAAGGATACATCCCGATGATGATTGGTTGGATCGAATGGATCAAGATTTGTAGCAAGGCTAGGGACAAAATCTATTAGATGGTTTGATATTACATTGGAATGTACATGGTATGATGAGATTGATGGGATTGTTTAAATTATGGGTGATGAAGGATAGTTTTTGTAGACATTGAAAAATGTCCTAAGTTTGTGGGCATCATTTTTCTTTGTCGTCATCCTCTGATAATTAAATAAATTTAATCATTTAATTATTCTTGATCGCATCGCTCTATTAATTAAATAATTGTTAATTATTTAATTAATTTGCTTCTTAGCTTTATTCTATACTGATCAATTAAATAAATTAATTGTGTCACTAATTCCCTCTCTTCTTCAAATAATTTAATAAATTATTATTTATTTAATTATTTCTTTATCACCTTTCGTCTATGGTTAAATAATTAAAGTTAATTATTTAACTATTCACTTACCCTTTAATTCTTCTGTGGTTAAATAGTTGTCGAAATTATTTAATTATTCCCCCAACCCTCTCTTTTATTAAATAATTGATTCAAATTAATTATTTAATTTTCTTTCCCATTTTCTCCCATTTCATAAAATGATTCTATAAATTATTTTAATTAAATTCCCACTTGCCTTTTTCTGAATAAATAATTCGAATAAATTATTTATGCCTTATTTTGGTCAAATATTCTTTCCTCATGAATTAATTAGTTTTCAATTTTTAATTCATCCATTATCCCTCCACTTTCTCATTAATCTTAGTCATCTTTTTCATAGCCGTCTTTGTCATAATCATCGGTGTCATAGCCATCCCTATCCCACCACTTTCTAGTGCATCAATCCTCCACCGTTGATCTTTGGATTTTTCTAGAAGATCGATCTTGTTCATCCGTTCGAATGGTTGTCTATAAAACAAGTATTTATCTTCCATTTTGGCCTGAACAAACACATTTCTCCAACTTTCTTGCTTACTATTTGCAGGTATTTGCACAAGTTTGACTAAAAATCTAAAGGCTTATTTGCAAAAGAAGAAATAGGAGAGACAAGGGAAGTGATTCAACTTCAATGGGGAGTGTTTTGTTTACTTGATTTCATTTTTCTATCTTCGTTTGAATGTTTTCTCTTGTTTTAGATTGGGTATTATCTTAGAGGTGTTGTGGTTGTCACTTTTATCTAGGCTAGGTTGATTTTCCCCATCTTACATTGGTGAACTTGACATGAATACAAGATTTTGCTGGATTTGTACGACTTATTTTTATTTTTGCAAGTTTTTCGTATGAAATGACACATTTGATATGTGTAGTGACGCAACTGATAAGGAACAACACATTTGTTGAAAAGAACGATACAACTGTTTGGAGGGTAATCGGATTCAAAATTACAATGCTATGTGGAAAACAATGACGCATTCATGGGTGGGATATTTGAATTAAAAAGTGTGATGCATCTACAACCCAGAATGATGCAACTGCTTGTTTGGTATAAATATTTTGTTTTATGTTTGCTTTCAATTTTTCTTTTGGGTTTTTGAATAGTTTAGGGTTTTTGTGTGATAACGCTTTCTCTTCAGCATGTGGTGATCTAAGGAGTTCCCAAAAAAAATTCTTTAGAAACAAGCAAAAAAAATTTGAGCTCTTCATTAGTTTAGATTTAAGCATCTTTCTTTTTTGTTTGTTTTCCACGACAACTACAAATTGCATCAAGATCATAAGGTTAAAATGAACTTTCATATTACAGTCATAAGGATTTAAAAAGAACCACAAAATGCATCTTTTCACTCATGGGTATTAAAATTAACTTGCAAAAAATGTCATTCATATAAAAACAATCCAAGTGTCTTCAAATCATAAGAAAAAGGTTAAAATTTATAACTATCTTTTGTGTTTGGTGGTTTGCAAACTATCATAGAGTGCACATGCTCTCCTCTCATGCAATTTGGCAATATTAAGGATCAAAATCTCTTTGGAATTTGTATAATCACACCCCACATTTGTATTTTGGGCTTAAAATGAACATCATATGAGTGTGAGGCAAAGACACTAAATATTTTCTCTCCTTGCGCTTCATGTGATCTAGGAGATCGTAAATAAGTGTACTTCCTTGCTATTGTGTACCTTTATTTTAGAGCTTTTGTCACCCCACTTTGAAATGTGGGAACAACCCAAGCGGTAACAAGATAAAGCCAAGCTACTTTTGAACCACTTTATAAGAAAAGTGCTTCTTGACTAAAGTCATTTAGTAACAAGTGTGGATGTGTCAGACTGACAAGTGCCACCCTCAGTAGCCTCGTGAGCTACGTCAAAATTCCTTTATTAGGAAGGGATTGGGAGGCCTCTTGACTAATCATAGTCTTGATCTAATCCTATCGCATGTATGGCCACCTTGAATGGATGCCCTTACTAAGAACCAATTTGTGTTAGTAGACAAAAACCCTTTTTATATGCTCATTGATTGCAATCGGTCGGACCTTTGAAGCCACCCCACATCTTCACTGACCATGTGTAGAGATAGGAATTCATCCTTGGGGAAATGAGACTTGGTGAGCCCAACAAGTGAGTTTTGTGGAGGGGAGCCAATGCCACCAAGTCTCTAGTTGTCCACATTGCTTAAGTGGTTTGAGAAATTTTAGTGGGGATATCAACCATTGGTTTCCTTGCTAACCATAAGAATTATGCATTTTTGTCTATGTGTTTCATTTGAAATCAAATATTTTCACATTTAAGACCAAGCCAAAAACAAGTGCTTGTGACTATATTCTCTATTTTCCAATCAAATTTCATCAAAAACAGTGAAAATCCACTTGAAAACTAGGTCAAAAACCATTAAAAAGTCAAAAACAACATTTAGTGAACTACAACTGTCAAAAATAGAGTTGCAACTGATATTTTGCACCGCAACTAGTCACTGGGAAACTGCAACTTTCTGCTTGAACTACATTGGCAGAAAATATAGTCACAACTATCATCCTGAATTGCAATTACACTCTGGAAACTCGCAACCCAAAATGATGCATTTGGAAAAAATAATGTTGCAACTGCCTGATAATCAGAAACTTCCAAAATCCTTGTTCAAGTTCAATTAGATCATTTTCACAATGACACTTACTATTAAACTAGAGATTTTCAAGCCTTTTAATAGTCCATTCCAGGACTTCCATTTAGGATTCCATCACATTTTAGGTTTCATCCTTACCTTTGCATAATTAATCTTAGACCTTAGGTTGCATATACCTTTCAAATTTAAGACTTCAGGAGACCATTAAGCTTTTGGATAGTCCTTGGTTGCTTATCCATTTTTTCATTGACCTTAATCCTTCACTTTATCAACCTTTATCATTATCACCTTTCTAAAAATTTGAGTCTCAAGCTTGTGTCCTAGCCTTGACTCAACCTTGTCAAAATTATCCTCTTGATTATCACAAAGGTCAATGACATTTGGGTTTGTTATCTTGGACTTACATTAGCTCGGTTGCCATCCTTTATCTCAAATTTTAGGCTTCATATCCTTAGCATTATCATAACCTCAATTAGGTACATATCATACCATTTGACCTTATCTTTAATTATCATCTTATCAATCCTTAGTCTTTCATTTAGGTTGCACCTTCATTTTGCATATTTGTCCCAAAAATACAAAAACATAGCTCAATGTCATCTTAACCTTAGTTGCACCATTACCTTTAAACATTAGCTTGGTACCTTGGTATCCTTAGCATCCATTAGTTTCATTATCCTTGCATGATCACCTTGCATCCTTATATTTAAAAAATCCCAAAAAAATAGTTTAGCTTCATTATCACCTTGCATTACCTTCCAACTTGCAAGTCTCACATGGTTGAAAGAAGGTCACAAACCAAAAGAAAGGAAATGGATTTTTCAAGTGACCCTTTTCATGACACCACCCTTGGGATAAATTAAAATCAATCCACACCCCAAAGAGAGACACCATAAAGAGACTTTACATTAGACAACCTAAGTCTAGAAGAATTCAACAAGAAAATGACTCCCGGGGAGATTGAAAGACCTTACCAAGACCCAAGGATTTTAAGCATGGTTGATTAACTTGTTGGTGGTGATCCTAATAGATTTTTCCATGCACTAGCCAAAAAGGGTGCCAAAGCCCCTCAAGGCTTTGATGTCTCAACCATTGTGGAAGAAGATACACAAAATCCATTTGCATTAGGGATGCCCTCTTCACAAAAAATGCCAACCATACCACTTGGAACAACAACACACATGATAACCACTATCACACACATCCCTAGCACCTCCACATTTGGAAACAAGGTAACCCATGCTACTACACAAGGACAAAACTTCACATTTGGAAGCTCATCAAATTATAATACCTTCACCAACCCTCTTTTTCAAAATACAAATCAAGGACTTCAAAACACAAATCAAGGTCCTATACCTAAATTTCAAAATACAAACCAAGGTCCTTCATTCCCATTTCAAAACACACCCTCATCAAATCAAAACCCACCAAACAAATCTAGGAAGATTCACATTGTCCCACGAAGGGTTGCCAACCAAAATGTCAATCAAGGACCTATCCCATCATTAAAAAATGTCAATCAAGGGCCTACCCCATCATTCCAAAATACCAATCAAGGACCTACACTATCCCCCAAAAATGCAAATCAAGGACCAACTTTTCAAATTCAAGGAAAAAATTAAGGAACTACACCTCAATTCCAAAACACTATACCAAACACAAACAAGACCTTTGGGACAAATCCTAATGCCAATTTCACTCCAAATCAAAACAATACGCATCAATATGGTAACCAAGGTCCCATGCCTCAAAATACCAATTCCAATCCAAATTTGACATGTGACCTCAACACCAACGCCATGACACGAAATCAAACCAATGCAACACCATCTTTTGCAAATACTTTGATTCAAAAAATACAGTCCCTCCAACAAAAAATGAAAAATATACAATTGGGGACCAACAAGAAGACCTATTCCATGGAGGAACTATGCCCCTTTCCATTCAAAAAAAATCTATACATGCCACCCTTTCCCCCTCATTTCACAACACCAAATTTACGTAGGTATAAGGGGACAAGGGATCCAATAGAGCACATCCAATAATTTAACACATCATGTATGGAAGTCTCATATGATCCTACCTATTTGATGAGGCTATTCCTGTGAAGTCTCATAGGGCCAGCCCTAGATTGGATTGAACACCTCCCTCCAGGGATTATAACATGGGGTGAACTAGCTGAAAAATTCATTAATCATTTTTCCTTCAACATTAAAAATGATGTCACCCTTACAACATTAAGAACAACCAAACAAGAAGGGGAATCACTTACCTCATTTTACCAGAGATGGCAAGGTTTGGTTAGCAAGTTCCCTTGCCACATTCCTGAGAAACAATTAGTCACCATGTTTTTTGAGAACCTTGAAAAATAAATGATGAGTAGCCTCCAAATTCAATGTTGCATAATTTTTTATGAAATCCTTCAGAAAGGTGTCCTTATTGAAAAAGGTCTTGTTGCAAAAGGAGTAGTCAAAATAAACAAAGAGAATCCAAAACCCAATAATGACAAGAGCAAATATTGGTCCCAAAAATAGAATGTCACAAATGATGGAATTGTTGATGCGAAAGTGATAAGAAAAGGTCCTAAAATTCACCTCCAAGGTCCTTCCTCATCAAACACACCAAATGCTCAAACACAAGGTCAAAATCAAACATTTAATGCAATCCAAAATAATCAACAATGTAGAGGTCCTCATAGTGCCAAGAGAACATACACTCAATTAGGTGAACCCATTGAATCAGTCCTTAAATAATGCTTGCAATCCAACATCATCCAATTGCCAGACTTCAAAAACTATGAACCATCATTAATCAAACCTAGTTGGTGGAAAGAAGATGAATATTGTGAATATCATCGTGGAAAAGGACACAAAACATCCAAAAGTTGGACACTCAAAAATATCATTCAAGACCTTATTGAAAATGAAACCATTTCAGTTGATATTCACAAGGAAAAAAAAAATTTGATCACACCATATTTAAAACTCCCTTGCATGATCATGACAAAGGAAAAGCCTCCAATTCAGGAAATAATAACAATGCCAATTATGCTACCGTGAAACATGATTACAACACTATCCTTCACAATATACAAATCACAAATGAACATTTTGCCACTATCACTATAAACAAGCCAAAATCATATTATGTTATTTCCACTCAAAGAACCAAGATAACTATTCTAGGACCTTCCTCCAATCCTCAATCGAAAGGCCAATATAATCTCCTAGAACAACTAGGGAAAACTCCAGCATAGATTTCCATCTTGGAACTCCTCCGCACAACACCACAACATAGAGCTATCCTTGAAAAATCTTTGCACGAAGCATCTATACCCACTAACCTAGATTTCAATGAATTTCAGGCCATGATTTGATACCTTGCTTTTCCACATCATGTCACCTTCTTTGAACAAGACTTTTCTACACCTAGTTCTAATTATAATGATCCCCTACACCTAGAAGTCTATGTAGATAAATATAAGATCAGATGAGTTTTGGTAGACAGTGGAGCAGGTTTGAACATTTGTTCCCTAAAATTGGTAAAAGCGTTGGGATACTCTCAGAATTGCATAGACTAAACCAAGAAAATTGCTATCAAATATTATGATGATATTGAACGCTTGTCTGAAGGTGTAATTTCACTTCCTGTAAGAGTTGGTCCAACAATACAAAGAAAAGTGTTTCATGCCTTTGATTTGGATTTACATTACAACCTTCTCCTCGATAGCCCATGGATTCATGCTATGAGGGCTATACCATCCACCAACCAACAATGCCTCAAGTTTCCACACAATGGTACTAAAATCACTATTTCTAAGGACCTTGATCCTTTTCAATTTGCACAAACCTAAAAGTAACTGTTGAACATCAAGTGACCACCAATCGAGAGGCCTCATCTTCCACTTCATTTTCCACTCCATCTCACTACATTGATCCATCTACCCTTATCAAATAATCTGGTCCATTCACCAAACTTTCCACACCCAAAATCCAAATTCAAAACAAAGGTGTGGAGAATACAACATGAAGAGTCTCTTTTTCATTGGAAAGTTACCTAAATCATTGAAATCTTATGGCAAACCACCTTCCATGCAACCTAAAGTCATCATAAACAATCCCCTTACCACCTTCACTAAATGGGGGGGGCTAGAAAAAGAGTCTTTGGATGACAACATTCTCACATGGTTGTACAAAGAAGAGGAGGATATTGAGCCTAAGAAATTGTTGGTTGAATACTATCGAAAAGGGTTCATAATAATGAAATGACAAGGATATGACGGACATAGTGGCCTTTCCCTAAATAATCAAGGAATTTTGGAACCCTTGCAACCTCCTAAACTACTAAAACACCAAGGGTTAGGGTTTGTACCAATAACAGTGACTATTTGAGGTATCGGGTTACCTTTGAGTGATGACGTTAATGCTTCAGATGAGATCGAGACATATGAGGAATCTTGGGAATTTGATGTTGATTCCAATGAATATGAATGGTATTCCCTATCCTCCACTACCAAAATGGACCTTGATAAACTATTTGGAAAACTTGATGAGCCTTCCTTGAAAACACATTCTATCAAATGCTTACAATTGGTTCCCCACAAAATTTTACAAGTCCCAGTCCAAAATTCCCTTTGAATAGAGAAGAGTGGATCAAACACTTTTGCGAAACCATTGATGTTGCCTCCTGGGACCCTGATGACTCTACTTCCATCTTTACCCTATCTTCCTACACCATGACCCTTGACAATACTAATGATGGATTACCCCTTGTCTACCCTCAACTCATATATTGGGACCAACAGGAACCACCAAGTTTGGACACATTCGAGAACAACAATCAATTGTTGAGTTCATGGGACTTCGTGAAGGAATACCAAATGGGGATTATAAGGCTGGATTTTCCATAGAAGTCGATTATGCAACATACTTTGGTGAGGTTTTCCTATCCTCTAGTCACAAAAGTGAAAATGAAAAAGGTAAAAATAAAAATAATAGGTCTTCAGGTGAAAACCAAAAGGCACCTGTTGACCGTGAAAAATAAAAAATAAAGGATGTATCAAAGGTGAAAACCGAAAGGCACCTGCTGACCATGAAAAATAAAAAATAAAGGATGTATCAAAGGTGAAAACCTCTTTGAGGCACCTGAGGATGGAGGATTGTACAACTTCCCTATAGACTAGGAGAGATCACCATTTCTTATAGAAGAAATAGAAGAAGTGAACATTGGAACACAAGACAATTCAAGAATCATACAATTAGTAGCATCTTTGACCACAAAGGAAAATCCTGAGTTCACAACATTCTTCTCAGAAAGACAAGTTAATTTTGCCTATTTAGTCTCATGGACGTCATTAAAATCTTTCATTCATTCATAAGCCAATATGCCTGGATTGGATCTCGAATTGGTCCTACATTATTTTCCACCGTTACCAAATGCCAAACCATACAAATAGAAGCTAAGGAAAATGCACCCACATATTGCACTCTTGGTCAAGGTGGAATTGAAGAAACTCCTGGATATCAGATTTATATGCTCTATTGATTATGTAGATTGGATATCAAATCTTGGTCTTGTCACTAAGACAAATGGTCAAATCAAAGTCTGCACAGATTTCAAAGATCTTAACAAAGCTTGTCCTAAAGATGATTTCCCTTTACAAAATATTGACATCATAGTAGACCTTACGGCTGGATATGAAATGCTATCACTTATGGACGGATTCTCGGGTTATAACCAGATAAGAATTGCTCTTAAAGATCAACCAAATATAGCCTTCACATGTGCTTGGGGAACTTTCTATTGGAACATCATGCCATTTGGACTTAAAAATGTTGGATCTACATATCATAGAGCCATGACTACAATTTTTCATGATTATATGCATGTACTAATGGAGGATTATGTTGATGAACTGCTCTCAAAATATCTTGAATGAAGTGGTAACCTAGTAGTCCTAGACAAGATTTTCACACAACTTGAAAAATATCAACTCAGGTTAAATCCAAAGAAAAAAAAATCAGGGTCCAATCAGGAAAACTTTTAGGATATATTGTCTCTTGCAGAGGGATAGAAGTTGATCACGCCAAAGTAAAAGCTATCTTGGACATGCTACTGCCAACCAACATTAGTCAGTTAAGGTTATTATCAGGAATATTTCAATCAATTTGTAGGTTCATTTCTTAACTTGCAAACAAGATTCATCCATTTCAACATTTGTTGTGCAAAGAAATTCCCTTCAATTGAACAGAGAAGTGTCAAGAAGCATTTGATCAGATCAAGAATGATCTATTTACTCCAGCAGTTCTTATGCCTCTAATTGATGGAAGACATTTGGTATTGTATGTGATAGCAACTACATCAGTATTGGGGACACTTTTAGCACATAATGATAATGATGGAAATGAATGAGAAATATACTACATCAGTCACACCCTAGTCAGATATGAGTTGAATTATATCCCTATTAAACGTGCATGTCTAGTAGTTTTATTTTCCACACAAAAATTGAGACATTACATGTTGAATCACAATAGAAAACTGATTTCCAAGATTTGTCCTCTAAAATATCTTCTTAGCAAAGCAGCTCTGATAGGAAGACTAGATAAGGGTTATGATCTTAAGTGAATATGACATTGATTATGTTGATCAAAAATTAATCAAAGGACAGGTGATAGTTGATCAACTCGTAGATGCACCAGTAAAGGCAGATCATCCTTTGATATCCAATTTTCTAGATGAATCAATCTTTTCCATAGACACACCAAACAACATGGAAATTGTACTTTGATGGTTCTTACACAAGTCATGGTTTAGGAGCCAAAATTTTATTCATCATGCCTCAAGGAGATTCCATTCCCAAGTAATTTCGAATAGAATTTTCATGCACTAATAACATAGTAGAGTACGAAGCATTGTTGATAGGACTCTGGATAGCAATAAAATGGAAAATCAAGGATCTCCAAGTCTATGGTGATTCTCAGTTATTGATTAAGCAATTCAATGATAATTATAATACTAGAGATGAAAAATTGATGCCCTATAAGCACATGGTGGACAGTTTCAGATTATACTTTGATGCCATCACCTTTGAGCAAATACCAAGAATCTAGAACAAAGCAGCTAACGCAATAGATACAATTGGATATCTCTTGGACATTCCTAACAATGCATCACAATATGAGTTCTTGGTAGAACAATTGTTGGTCCTTGCATTTGATGTCCCTGAAACTAAACTTTTGTGTGAATTTGTCGGTCTCGACTCTCCCTGGTATAAATACATCTATTCTTATTTACATGACAAAATTATCCCTCCCGACTTGTCCTCCAACCAATGCAAAACCTTTATCTGACAAGCCTCTAAATATGCCATCGTCGGAGACACTCTTTATCATTGTATCCTAGATAGCACCCTCCTTCGATGTCTTGACTCAAATAAAGCACAAGAAACCTTATAAGAGGTACATCGCAATATATGTGGAGCTCACTCTACTGGTCCTACCTTAGCCAAAAAGCTCATGAGGATAAGATATTATTGGCCTATAATGGAACATGATTCCTATCACTTCGTGAAGAAATGTCACCAATGTTAGATTCATGGAGATGTTATACATGCACTAGCTTAAGAGTTGCAACTGCTTACATTGCCATGGCCATTTTCTCAATGGGGACTCAACCTCATAGGAAAGATCCATCCACTTCTACCAATGGACATAAGTTCATCCTTGTTGCCACTGAATACTTTATGAAATGGATCAAAGCCATCCCAATGACCTACATTATTGGAAAGCAAATAGCCAAGTTCATCCTGAATTACATTATATGCCACTATGGTATCCCAGAGTCCATCATTACAGATAATGATCACCCTTTTAAGAATCAAGATGTTCATAAAATTTTCAAAAAAAATCATATCCAACACCACTTTGCTAAACCATACTACCCCCAAGGTAATATCCAATTTGAGGCATCTAATAAGACTATTCTTAAAATATTGAAGAAGATTGTTAATGATGGTGGTCATGACTGACACCTACAACTCAATCCTACTTTATGGAAATATAGTACCAATGTTCGTACCCCTATAGGAGCCACTTCATACTCCCTTGTCTTTGGGTCTAAAGAAATACTCTCTATTGAGGTCGAGTTACCCTCCCTATGAGTCTTTATGCAAGGATTGATTGACAAAGAAGAATATCGTGTATCTCATCTACATGAGCTAGAGTTACTGGATGAAAAGAGACAGAATTCTTTGACACACTTGCAAGTATATTAGAATCATCTTCAATGTAGCTACAATAAGAAATTTTGACTTAGAAGTTTTGACATTGGTGACTTAGTCCTGAAAGAAAATCCGAAGAATCAAGCAGATTAAGAAAATCTCAAAAAAATTGAACCTAATTGGTTGGGCCCGCATATCATCACAACAACATATGGATCTAGTGCTTACCATCTCTCTACTCCAAAAAGAGAACCATTGTCTGAACCTATCAACAACATGCACCTTGGCAAGTACTACACTTAACTCTCAGAGTATCCCTTCAAAAGTCAAAAATACAAAAAAATAGTCACCCTAATGAAAACCTAGCAAATAGGCATCTTGGTGACAACAAAAAAATAAAAAAAATAGTAAAGAAATAATCTGTCCAAAAGTGAAAACCACTTCGGTGGCACTTTGGATAAGTACCGTGGTGAAAACCTAGAAAACAAGTGCCATGTGTAGTCAGTCTATGCTCCTTTGTCTACTATCACTCTACTCGGCCTTCCATCCATCACTCATCCATCACTCATCCATCCACCCATATCATCCATAATAAATCTTTGACATCCTTCTCATGGCCTAAGAACCACCGACATTTAGTCTCCCTCTCTTTCATAATCATCCTTTGCATTCATCTGCTTCCCCTCGCACATAATAAATTGATCCTATACCTAACTAGGGGCAGCTCCTTGACTTATGTCTTCTTGGGAGATAATGCATGGTATCAGCCTTAAAAAATGATAAAATCATCAAACTCCAAAAATTCATCAAATCGTCAAAATCCAAAAAAAATTAGAAAACATAAAAAATCCAAAAACATCATAAAACATCAAAATCCAAAAACACCAGAAAACTTGAAAACTTCCAAAAGCAGAGTCTGACTCCAATTTTGAGTCAGTTTGTGTTAGAGTGGTCAAACTAAATTGTCTCTGCATATTTTCTATGTAGGCAAGGCTCATCTTAAATGGACCCTCGAGGCCCTAGATCAGTCCCTTAGGGTTTGTGGAATCTAGTAGTGCTCTTTGTCCGCAAGTAAACACCAATCAACCAAATCATGAATCAACAGGAAAATATAACCAACAAAATCTTTCATCTTCAATCAGTCAACCATATTATCGTTAATAAATTGATCAGGTCATTAACCTTGTTTTGGAATGGGGCATTATGTCATTTGTCTCATTCGGTCCTATCTTTTGTCTTCTATCAAGATGCTTCCTTCCCGAGATTAGACTTTGTCTTCAGTCAATATTGTCATTCAACTTAATAAGGATGTGTCTTTCTTGTGGTTAGGTGCTTTATCAACAATGGTCAATTGGTCAACTCTATCAGATGTGTTACTTGCCTCCAATAGGATATGTCTTTCCTAAAATTAGGCATTGGCACATTGAACAGCCATATCAATCACTTCATCAAATCAATCAATCTTGTCATCTTGGTCAATTAATCTTGCCTTAATCAAGATGTGTCCTTCCTAAAACTAGGTACAGTCAATCAAGTCAGTTGGCCAACCTTTGTCAACTTATGAATATCTTGGTCAACCTAATCAATCATATCAAACAATCTTATCAATATTATTGGCAAACATTATCTCTCTAGAAAACACTTTGTTGGTTTGGTTTTGTCTTATATTTTGATTGGTCTTGGGTCCTGTTACTAGTTACCTCGAGGATGTCCTATAAAAATGGATTTAGAGGGACGATGATGGATCATGACCTCTTTCTTTGCTTGTTATATGTGGTTTGTCTTGGAAAAAAGACGGGGATTATTGGGTTCTTAGTATGAGTTGGGGAATTCCTTGTCTTTTGGCTTTACCTTTTTTATTGCTTGTCTCTCTCAAATGGTCACCTTACACACCTTGGTTTATATCATACCATGGTGTTTGTGCTCTATTTGCGACAGTTTTGATGCATGATGATGATAAACACAAAATCATGAAAGTTGATCCCTTGTCATTTCCCATCTAGCGTATCATCTCCTTTGTCCTTTTTCACGCTAACTTCCATCTCTTCCATGCTAACATTTCTTTCGTCTGCATCTTGACAAGGTCCTATGACACACTAAAAAATCATCTTGCATACATGATCATGTTAGAAAGCATTATCATCATAGATAGCATTATAATATTAAGTTTCATATATTTGCATAAGAAAATACAAGAACATAGAATCATCCATATAGAATTAGTATTTTTTCATCATATTAGTATTTTATTGCATTTTACATTGCATCATAGTTCATTTTCGTCCATCACATTGTATAGTATTACATTTTACATCACATTGCATTACATTATGATAGATTCTACCCATCACATTGCAATACATCATGGTAGATTTTACACATTGCATTTCACATCATTTTGCATTCCATACACATTACATCACATTAATAATAACATGGCATCTCATATTGCACTCATATTAGACATTCTCCATCATCACATTTTGCATTATCATATAAGCATTCCATTACATTAACATTAAATTGTATCTGCATATTACATTCACAACATTCGTATATTTCGATTGCATTCATTATTCATACATATCATAATAATATAAATATCCATAATCATAAATGCATCACATCATCATATCATATTGCATTTATCAAATTAGGTCATCCATACTGCATATATCATCCATACATGTCATAAGGGGCATCAAACATTCATAACATAATCATAGCACATATTAAATCATCGCATAATCATATAGAATGCATCAATAGACATCATAACCAAAGCATGAACATCATAGCATAACATCATCATAAACATAAAAGCATAATCATATTACTATGCATACCATAAAACGCCACCAAAATCATATCATATATCGCTCAAAATATGTGTGTCATAGGTACAATGTCATGACGTATCATGTCAAATAAAATGGAGCTCGTAGGCTCAATAATCAAAACAATAGTGTCCACATACATAATGAATAACATAGATGCTCTATCCTAAACTACCCTGATCTCCTATCCCTATGGGATCCCTATCCTCCCAATACGGTGACTCTTTGGACTAGTGCTCGG
This sequence comes from Sequoiadendron giganteum, assembly GCA_007115665.2. Lineage (NCBI taxonomy): Eukaryota > Viridiplantae > Streptophyta > Pinopsida > Cupressales > Cupressaceae > Sequoiadendron > Sequoiadendron giganteum. The sequence goes on along the minus strand of CM021108.1, from coordinate 396,693,119 downwards.
TGGTAGGAGGCCTATCATAAGAGGAGGCATGTCTTGCATATGAAGTCTCACCCTTTGGACTACTATGGGAACACCTACTATGTGTCATGTTGCGTGACCTTCCCTATGAACCGCTATCAATCTCTAAAATTTTTGGCTCCCTCCTCTTTGAAGGTACCACCCTCTCATAGGGATCTCTATAGTACTGCATAGCCCTATTAGCCCTGGCATACTCACAAGTGACATCGATGACAGATCCACTGCAGGTGGCCGTAAACTCTATCATGCATTGATTTGTCTATTGTTAGCTGATGACAGCTAGGTCCCTCTCAGCCTTAAGGTTGTCCCTCTTTGCAGTCACCATCCTAACCTCTGCCTCCAAATCCTACACATGTACCTGCAAGGTGGTTTTCCTCTAATTTTCACTACCCTTATCTACTCAGCCCTCCTCTAGCCCCACCTTCTCAATCCCCATGATGATCCACTCTTGGAGGACTCTCTCAACCTAGTCCATCTTTGCCTCCCCCTTGGAATTCTCCTCATGTCCCCCCTCTCCTTGCACCTCCACCTTTGGTTGTGTTATCTCTAGAGCAAGCATCTCTACATGTTGCTCTCCCTCCTATACCACCACTTGCGTCGCTACACTCACCTCAGACTGGTTCTCCTCCATCTCCTCCTCCTTGATTAGTGGTAGTTATCTCACCACCCTTCATCCTCCATCTCTCCTCCTCTTGTGTCGGTATCCTCCCCAACCTCCTCACCCATCTCCCCCATCATATCCCCATCCTCCTCCATCCCCCTGTCCACCATCTCCTCTCCCTCCACCCCTCCTACCCCTGTCACCTTGTCAAACTCTCAGGCCCCTGTCTGGGAAATCTACCAACGCTAGTTGTTGTGGATCTGTCAAAAGTATTGGTCTATGAATAAAAAACTAGGCATCATACTCGGGTGTAGTACTACATTAGCATCGCCTCCTCTGCACTCCCATATAATGACTCCAGGGAATCAATATCCTACTCAGCTGTAGTAACAACAATTTGAGGTCCCTATGGATGAACCTCATGGGAGGACCATGCAAACTCTACAGTGCCAACTGGAACACCCTGTCTCTTCCTGAACTGCCTCTGAACCCTCTCTGGGAGATACATCTCAATAATGTGTTGACTCTACACTATGCACCCGATGAGGTACCTAGGTTGTCGACACCATGGCATGTGATTATCCTCTCTAACCCATAAATCGCAGGTCTTGTATGGTCTCTAGAGGAAACTGACCAATGTGTCCAACCCATGCCTCCAATAACCAACATCCCCCACATATGTCTGTACAAGGGCTCCCTAATACATATATGAATAAGGAGCGTTGGATCCTAGTTGTCATACCACTGGAGGTCGGAACACTGCTATGTGCTCCTAGGCCCATACTATCAGCAACATGACCCCGCAACTTAGACTATGTCCTCCCCTATAAGTAATATCGTGCAACTAGAAATAAAGCATATCCAATAGGCATGGCCCCCACACGTACACTATACCAAAATGAACCATCAACATGAGAATCTCTCCCCAGCATATCAGGAAACCATGACCCCTGTGGTAAGGAATCATCACCCCTACTATCAATGTGAATAGGACACAATCAAATATGTCATATCTCTCTCCAAGGGTCTCCCATCTGATCTTCTACCCCTGTATCCCAAGCTTTGCATCATCATCACAATCGTAATACGCATACAATGCTTGCAATCCTTGTATTATGTCATAGTGTACCTACTCATCATGAATCAATAACCACAAGATCATATATACATCCTCAAGGGTGACTGTCGCCTCCCCTGTTGGCAAGTGAAAGTTGCTAGTCTCGAAGTACCATCACTTTGCCAATGTTGTCAGCATGCCCCTTGTTTTCCCTAATAATGGGTATATAGGTGACATAAAATAAACCCAGGTCTAGTAATGCCTATCTCTCCTCCTCACCCAACTAGTCTCACAGTCAAAAAACATCTGGTCTCGACTCCCACATATAGTAGTAAACGCTCCTGAAAACATCAAGTAAACAATAATGTCAATCCAAGCCCTTTAGTTGACCTATTGGACCTAAGTTGACCAAGTCAACATATCCTAATCTGGGGCAATTTTTTAACCAAGCAATTGCATAGTTGTTTTGTCAAATGTGTCACACATTTTCCACTGGCTCGCAACTGCAATTGTGTTGCTCGCCTCTCAAATGCATCGTATCGTACAATGCTTGTGTTGGATCCTTTCAATTATACCATTCCTAGCCACATATGCGACTCAAAAGTCAATTGTGCCACACCATTTTATGTGTCACAATGCAAACACCCCCACCCTCACCCTAAGTCAATTGAGTTGCAACAAGATGATTACAGTGAGCTGCTTATCATCTACATCGCTCACGCTTGCAATTGTGTCACAAAATTTTGTGATGCAATTTCTTGCTAAAACTTTTCCCTACCTAAATGCGTGAAAAATGAAAAAATTAAACGACAGGTTTGTAGTACTCACCGGGGTGGGCTCTCCCTCGGGACAGCGATATCTACAGATGCAATATTCGTGGTGGGAGGCCTCTAGAATAGGTGAAATATTCACAGGAAAATCCCTCATAGCTCCAAGTTTTCTAAAAATAGAATGCACAAATGACCCTCTTTTTCACTCAAATTTCTATTTATAGGTTCAAAATTAGGGTTTTGCACCTGTCTTGTCTATTGGAGGATCATGTTAATGACTTTTGAACTTGAATTTGACCCCTTACCAACCTTGAAAATTGATTTTGTCTTCACCATTGGATTTTTAGCCGTCAAATTATCTTATCGGGACAATTTTCCAAATTTTTTGAATTTTTTTAAAATTTGTAAAATTTTCTCAAGGGGGAATACCTATACCTTGTTTTCACTGAGGCATCTTTTGATAGAGTTTCTTTGACATAATGTGGTGAACTACATTTATCAAAGAGGGGCAAAATGTAGACACTGAAAAATTTCCTAAGTCTACGAGTTTCATTTTTCTCGATCGTCATCCTCCGATAATTAAATAATTTTAATTATTTAATTATTCTTGATCACATTCCTCTCTTAAATTATTTAATTATTTAATTAATTCACTTCTTAGCTTCATTCTATCCTGATCAATTAAATAAATTAATTGCATCACTAATTCCCTCTCTTCTTCAAATAATTAAATAAATTATTGTTTATTTAATCATTTCTTTATCACCTTTCGTCTATAGTTAAATAATTAAAGTTAATAATTTAACTATTCACTTATCCTTTAATTATTCCATGGTTAAATAGTTGTTGAGATTATTTAATTATTCCCCAAACCCTCTCTTTTATTAAATAATTAATTCAAATTAATTATTTAATGTTCTTTTCCATTTTCTCCCATTTAATTAAAATGATTCTATAAATTGTTTTAATTAAATGCCCACTTGCCTTTTTCTGAATAAATAATTCGAATAAATTATTTATGCCTCCTTTTGGTCAAAGATTCTTTCCTCATGAATTAATTATTTTTTAATTTTTAATTCATCCATTATCCCTCCACTTGCTCATTAATCTTAGTCATCTTTGTCATAGTTGTCTCTATCATAGTCGTTGGTGTCATAGTCGTCGACATTCATAACCATCCCTAGCCCATGATTTTCTAGTGCATCAATCCTCCACCATTGATCTTGGAATCTTTCTAGAAGATCGATCTCCTCCATCTGTTCGAATGGTTTTCTATAAAAGAAGCCTTTCTCTTCCATTTTGACCTAAACAACCACATTTCTCCAACTTCCTTGCTTACTATTTGCAAGTATTTGCACAAGTTTGACTACAAATCTAAGGGATTATTTGCAAAAGAGGAAATAGGAGAGACAAGGGAAGTTATTCAACTTCAATGGGGAGTGTTTTGTTTACTTTCTTTCATTTTTCTATCTCCATTTGAATGTTTTCTCTTGTTTTAGATTGGGTATTAGCTTAGAGGTGTTGTGGTTGTCACTTTTATCTAGGCTAGGTTGATTTTCCTCATCTTACAATTTTATGGGAAAATAATAATTCATGGGATGGTGGAAAATGCTAAAAAAAAATTGTTTATTTTTCAAGATTTAATTTTTATTTTTTTTATTTTTGGAATGTGTGATTTTTTTTATTTTTTGGAATTTGAGAGTTTTTTGGATTTTTAGAAGGTATCTAGATCACTAAGTGAGCTAAAATAAATACATCAAGATTCATTCCTAAGAAAGATGTAAGCACCTTTCCCTAGTATCTAGCAATGTATGGGACACTATGAGAGGATGAATAGACTAGTGAGATGGAAATGGATATTTGAAGGATGAGGAGGATATGCATTATGCAAATAGATCTAAGATAAGGGTTTTACTTCCAAGGGCTATATCGTAATAGGATAACATGTTTTTACCTAGGATAAATATTCAGATAGTGTTATATAGGTGATTGTATGAAATGGGATAGTATGTGGTAAAAGGAAATGAAAATGTCAAGAGTATTCCAAAAGCATGTTTTGAAGTATATTCCCCTAGTCATTTTCAAGATCAATATGGATACAAAAGATGGATGAAAATGGAATGGATTCGGTGGATAGTGGTGTTAGTATAAAATAACATGATGTATGAGATAAGTGTAGACACCTAAAAATGACTTAGGCCTGGGACCACTATTCTACCACCTTTCGTCATCACATGATTATAACATTTTAATTATGTTTCTAACCCACATTCAACTATTAATTAAATAATTTATAATTATTTAATTAATTCACAATCTCTCATTCTTCATAATTATTAAGTAAATAAATCTTATTTATTTATTTAATAATGTCACTAATGATTAAAGTCTTCTTGCAATTAAATAAAGTCTCATTTATTTAATTAATCCTTATCATAAATATCCTCCTGATTATTAAATAAATATACTTAAATATATTGATTTAATATGTCACTAATTCATAAATCCTCTTAATTAAATAAATTTGATAATTTATTTAATTAAATAACTAATTCTTCTAAATTAAATAATTATTTTAATTATTTAATTATGGCATGTGACACTTCTATATTTTTAAATAAAACAAAATCATTTAAAAATATCTCACATACTTAACCGATCCTTCATTTAGTAATTAATTTCAAAAATCAATTACTTCTTACCTCACAAAATCCCTATTTTGAATTAATTTAATTCAAAATGGAATTATTCTTCTACAAATCAAGTAATTTCTAAAAATTACTGATTTTCTAAAATCTCATCCTCTTGTCTTCTAATTTTTACTAATTTCATCTCAACTGTCACATTGTCTTGATTTAATTCATTTAATTAAATCTTATTCACACAGATGGGTATTTTTCCCTAACCCTAATTGAGAGTTGCCTTATTGAATCTTGACCTTTGATTCTAGGGCATTCCTCAAATCTCTCATCTTGTCCATCCGTTCAAGATTGCATTTTCTATAAAATGACAATCTTGATCTCATTTTCGGATGGATCATTGCTTAATCTATTTTTATTATAGGCATTCTCTCATCTTATGCTTACATTACTATTTGCATAATAGAATTAAAATTCTAGTTTGCATAGAGTCATTTCATAAATCCTTCAAAAGCTTTGCTAGGTCTAGGCACATAGAATTTGCTCACAAATCTGAGGGCATCCATCATTAGCAACAAGCTTGAGGAGGTACAATGGAAGTCAGCCATGGAGCGTAGGAATGGGTGAGATCTTTCCAGTTCTTACATTTCCTTACATTTTCTCCTTTGCATTCTATTGTGTGATGTTTCATTGACTTGCAGGTATTACTAATCCACTATTCTATTTTGCAGGAAAAATAATGTCATTACATTGGTGAACCCGATATTCTAACACACATTTGCAGGTTTCGTATGACCTCGGATTTTTTTTTTGCAGGAACAGGTACAGAAAGCCGCATTTTCCTTCTCATGTGACACAAACACTCTACTGCACTGTATTCGCCTTCACATGCGATGCAACTGATCTGCTACACCACATTCGACATTCTAAGAGCCGTAACTGACATTTCGCAATGCATTTGACAAGCAAAACCCGAACCATAACCGTTGATCCACATATGATGTGACGCATCTACCAAGCCGCATTTGCCATACCACGCCGCAAATGACTAGTAAATTTCATTTTTAAAATACTGTAATCTGGATCCAACGCATTTGCGGCCAGTTTTCTATTTTTTGGGATTAAAATAAACCAACCCTAGGATAGACACTTAATTCTGAATTTATCAATCCTAGGATAGACAACTTAATTTGGAATTTACCAACTCTAGGATAGTCACCACATCGTATCTTTGGTTAAAAATGAATCCCATGCATGTTGTGAAGCAATATCTTCACTTAGTTTAGATAATCTTCATTTGGGCTTAAAAATTGAGCATCTTTTTGTTGTGTTTGTTGGGTAATAGGTATATGCTCTCCCCTTTACTAGGTGATAAAAAAACCAGACTTACCCATTTTATGTTTATGCACTTTATGCTTTATTAAATCCTTTAGAAGGCCTTTCGTAGTGGGAAAAAGTACTCACACTATGGGAACAACCTAAGTGGGAACAACCAAAACCAAGTTTTCCAACCCACTATAATCAAAAGTAAATTTTGGGGAAACCCATATTCAATGGCAGTGTGCAAGATAACCATCCCCAAAACCTTTGTTCTAAAGGTTGGGAGGTCTCCTGAGGGAATTTATCATTTGTTGCGTCGAACGGAAACCTTGACTAAGAACCATAGTGTAGAAGCCAATCGTGTCAGTAGCCAGACGTTGTTTCAATCATAGTGCAAGGGGAGGGAAGAATCTCCCCCCAATACACTCACCATATAATCACCACAGACTATTTGCTCAGGGGATTCGATATCCACTTCCGTCACCTTGAGTATGCACCTAGAAAAGACAAAAACATGGGTGCCCTCTAGGGGGTGACATGCTTGTGTGAGTCGACGTTATTTTAAGCTATGGGGTGCAATTGTTACAATGACCTTTTGACTATTAAGAGTGATTCTGCTTGAACATACACTTAATATTTTTATTTTTGTGTTTGCCAACTATTTTTAAACAGACTTCAACAAATTGAAAATCACAAATCTGAACCAAAAAACTTGTCAAAACTGCAAAACTATGTTCAGTTTTCCAAAAAATTGTCCATTGCGATGCAATCGCTCTGATGCACCACAATCGCCAAATATCGAGCCGCATTCACTCTGATGGGCCGCATTTGAGTCATCATTAAACCGCATTTGAACTATTCAGAGCCACATTTTCCATCATTAAATCGTATTCGGTAACTTGAGTCGCATTTGATAAACATCAACCCACATTTGCTAGATTGTGTCGCAATCAACACTTGCTAAACCACATTTGATTCTATGAGCCGCATTTTCTCTATTGTACCACATTTGCTACGATGCATTTGCTAAAAACATCAAAACAATTTCTCACTATCAAAAATAGAAAGTTCACAATTTGTCTTCAATTCAATCAAGTCTTCCTTCACTGTTATAGTTCAAACCAGACTCTGAATTGCTCAAATTTTCATCGAACATTGCATTTTAGGTACCATTTTAGGATCATAATAGGGTTCCTTTTCTACTCCATTAGATTGCATTGATAGCTTCACCATCTCCTTAGACACTCACTTTTGCAAATTTTAGGAGTTGACTCTTACCATTCATTGTCCAAACTTTGCATTCAATAGTAGGTTATCTTTGGACTGAATTACTTTTGTCACTTTGTCAATCCTTTTGTGAATTATTTCCCACTCAATAGTCTAGTGTGGAAACTTCACTTTGTCCTCTTTATAGTCCCTTTACAGTCCATTGGTCTTCCAAAATTGAATCATTGCAAAAACTTTGTTTGCCCAAGTTTGTCCTCTTTAGATCTCTCACTAGTAAGTACATCTTAGGATCATTTATTGCATATCATTTGGCATCTCCATTTAGTGTCACACCACTTGCATTCACAAGCCTTTAGTCTTACTTGCATTTCATAGCATCCTTTAAAAATCCAAAAAGAAACCAAAAAAACATTAGTCTCATACTTAGATCATTATCATCCCAAGTTGAGCAAAACCTTGTATGGTTGAAACTAGATTGCAGAAAAAGAAAAGACTTATGGATTCTTTTAGACAAGACACCAACTTTCTTGAGTTCACAACTGGCATGGATTCATTCCCTAATGCCATGAACAATCCTTGTTTTGACATGGGAAATTCCAACATCAATCCTTTTAGTGAGATGAACATACCATTATCTCCCTCACATATTTTTGAACCATTTATCCGACGGGATCAAAATGGGGATATATTTGAAGAAGACGTATTAGTTACTACTCAACATCCAGAAGTTTTTGCTTTTGTAGAAGAAATAGTCTTAAATGACTCTTCTAGATTCCTAGCTATGCTCCTTCACCAAGGGGCTAAGTTACCAAAGGTATTTGATCTTAACACTATTAGAGCAACTTCTCCCACTCCACCATCACACAATTCCTCCATGGGAGCCTCTTCAAAAAAATCCATCAACACAATCAAAGCTACCTCCCTTGGTCATACTACCACCACAACCAACACAACATCTATTGGGGGATCATCTTCCCAAACCAACACCACATCACAATCCATCCCCCAACAAACATCCACCATCCCTTCAAAAATAATGGGGGCAACCACATCAAACCTCTTTGGAACTACATCTAGTTCCATGAGTACATCAGCAAACCTATTATTAGGTTCTTTAAATGCTATGGCAACTAACTCATCCAACCCTTTTGGGAGAAATAAACGAAGATTTACCATACAAGGCACTAAACCCACTTCCTCATAGGTTAATACCAACATTCTTGTGACTCAAAACACCAACATTCCTTAAGGACACAGTCTCTTATTTGGGCAAGGCAATCAAGGCGCTCAATCCTTCACTCCATTTGGGCATCAACAAGCTCAAAATCAACAAAGCCATCAATCCTTCACTCCATTTGGACATCAACAAAATCAAAACCAGCAAGGTCCTCAAATTCAGTCCAACATGGTAGGATATCACATCCCCACTTACGCCTCTCAAGTACATACGCAGCAACACATCCCTCATCAAAATACTCATTTCCAACAACCGCCTAATCACAAAACTCATTTTGCTAACCGGTAACCCATTCCAAATCAACACATCTCATCACAATAGTTGGGGACTCAAGCTACCCCTATCATGAACATAGTTGATGCTACCAGCCATCCCATGGTGGAAGCACTCAGACAACAACTCGCTGCTCTTCAAACACAAGTGGAGACCTTGCAACAATCCAATAAAAATTCATACTTTTCACATGACTTGTGTCCATATCCATTCGACACAACCTTGTATATGCCACCCTCTCCTCATGGATATGTGGTACCTCATTTTCCCAAGTACAAAGGAAAAACAAACCCCATTGAACACATAAGAGAATTCACCACTAGTTGCATGGACATTGCATATGAGCAAACTTATCTCATGAGACTCTTTTCTAGAACTCTCGCAGGTTATGCACTAGAATGGTTCTCGCTTTTTCCTAAGGGAATCAAAACATGGGATGAATTGGCAAACAAGTTTGTTGAAAACTATGCCTATAACATTGACACGTATATCAACATTGCCTCCTTATGCAGACTTACCCAAGAGGATGCAGGAGAGACTTTCATTCCATTCTTTCAAATATGGAGAATCTTAGCAAGCAGATGTTCGGTAGAGATACTTGAAAAGGAGAAAGTCACCATGTTTGTACAAACTCTCCTAGGACCGCTAAGGTATGGCCTACAAGTCCATTTTTGCACCACTTTTGTTGACCTTGTTGAAAAGGGTGTTCAACTTGAGAAAACCTTGATTGCCAAAGGTGAATTAAAATATGGTGGCAAAACCATCAACACCACCACAAATAATAACCCAAGTAGCTCAAATTACAAAAAAAAATACTGGGTTAAGAACAATCACATCACAAATGACGGTGTAGTTGATGCAAAAATCGTCAATGCAACAGGTCATGTACTCACAATCAAAGGAGTACAAAATCAAAACGCACCTGTAACTACACCGACACCAACTGCCAATGCTATCCAAAGCAATCATGCACAATCTAATCAAAGGCAGTTGTGTCAACCCCAACAATTCCAAAAATGCACATACACCCCTTTGGGTGAACCTATTGAAATTGTCTTGAAGAAAATTCTTCAAAACGACGTCATAACGTTGGAAGAGCCAAAACCGTATGACCCTGGTCAGTTCAAGCCATCATGGTGATGACAGTTCATTTTTTTATTACCACCGTGCCAAAGGGCACAAAACTTCCTCTTGTCGTCAATTGCAAAATCTGGTGCAAGACCTCATAGAGAACCACACCATTGAGTTGGGTGGCAATCTTTTACATCTAATGCAGATCATACCATACACAAAACCCACTACAGGATCATGGTAAAGCTTCCTTGTCTGGCACAAAAAATACCAACAATCAAGCCAACCACATCCATCCGACCTATAATACTACCCATCCTGCATACAATTATCCCGGTGGTACTATTATCAACAATCTTCACACTACTGATGAAGATGAATGTGTTAATACCATTAACATTAAAAAGGCCCCGGAATGCAATGTAACCACATGTAAAGGCAAGGTCACCATTCCAGGTCCTTTAGCACGTCAACCAAAAATCACCATACCTAGTCCATCTGCCAGACAGTCCAACCCAAAACCAAAGTTCAACATTGTCGAGCAATTAAATAAAACACCTACCCAAATATCCATTCTCGAACTGCTCCGTATTTCACCCACACATAAGGCCATCCTGGATAAAGTCTTGCAAGAGTCATTTGTCCCAACCAACATGGATTTCAACCACTTTGAGACTATGGTTCGATACCTGAATTCGCCTCACCACATCACCTTTTCAGACAGCAACTATTCCTCACCCAAACCATTGCATAATGATACCCTTCACATTGAGGTTTTTGTCCATAAGCATAAGGTTAGACGAGTCCTAGTAGATGGTGGAGCAGGATTGAACATCTTCTCTCTAAAATTGGTCAAAGCTCTTGGTTTATCTGATACATGTGTAGATGCTAGCAAGAGCATCATCATCAAGGCATACGATGATGAAGAACGTGTTTCTAAAGGCGTTATTACAATTTCACTCTGTGTAGGACCAATTATCACAGATACAACATGTCAGGTCCTAGATCGTGACATACACTATAATATCTTACTTGGTCACCCTTGGATTCATGCTCTAAAGGCAATTCCATCCACATACCACCAATGCCTCAAATTCCCTTTTGATGGAACTAAGATCACTATCCCAGGAGATCCCAATCCATTTCAATACTATACCAACCTGTGAGCCACTGCTGAGCACCAGGTACCCATCAATCGGGAAGCCTCATCTTCCACCTCATCCAAATACATTGACCCATCAACACTCATGAAATCATCCATTCCATCACCTTCTACCACACCATCTTCATCGGCCTCCATCCCAAGTAAAGACCTTCAGATCTAGGACCTTGGTTGTGGAGAGTTCAAATTGAATACGGCTTACTGTATCACTACAATATCGAAGCTACCTAAATTCTATGGTAGACCATGTTTTGCAGTTGAGCCCAAAATAACTTTCAAAGTTCCACCAAAAAGTGTTTTTACACGGTGCGGCGATATGGGTAATGAAGTCATTATTGACATAGAAAACTAGATCTACAAAGACCCAATAGAGTTATCGCCACTACCGTTGCATCTTTATGGCAAAGGATATGATATATGCAAAGCCCAAGGTTTTGATGGTACAAACAGCCTTGGAAAGAATAGCAACGGAAGAAGGGAACCTATTATCATGATTGCAAGACCAAAGTACATAGGGCTAGGGTTTGACCGATTCGGAATTGACAATCAACGTACCCTTGAACTTTCAAGTAAGGTTGTAATGGTCATAGAAAGTGTTGAGACATGCGAAGAATCCCTTACTAAAATTGACTCAAATGAATGGGAATGGGGATCTGACAAAACCATTAGTGACTATGATATTGATGAACTATTCTTGGAACCTGGCCAACTTTCCTTTGAAGAACGATTCTGCCAGGAGTATAACATTGACCCTATTGACCGAAATTCCAAAAATAAGGAATGGGTAAGCATTCCTTGGAATCCAGAAGAACATAAAGTGTCGTCAGCAATACCTAAATCATCCCACCCCATTCTTGAGCCCACCCATATGAGCCCACTATCCATACTTCTGAAATGCCTAACACTAGTCATGAATTTGATAATTTTATCCCATATTATGATTTTGAATTTGATTCATCTGACTCGGAGTATGGACCATCCATTGCATTAGACACAGAAGTGGAAATTGATAACTTTTCCTTTACACTTGAGGCATCAATTTGCACACTTTCCACATCTTCCCCATCCTTTACCAACACTGACAATGGAATCCCCCTTGCTTACCCACAACTAATCGACTGGGACCAACAAGATCCACTGGTGATGGACATATTTCAAAATGATGAGGCAATTGCAGAATTCATGGGGCTAAGAGAAGGTATTCCAAGGGGGGATCACAAAACAAGGTTCTCCATTGATCTAGATTATGTAGCTTACTTCGGGGAGACTGTGCAATCCTCCAGTTACAAAAATACAAAGATTAAGAAAGAAAAAGAAATGTCTTTAGGTGAAAACCACAAGGCACCTTCTGACAGTAAAATAGTAAAAACAAAGGACGCATTCGAAGGTGAAAACCTCTCTAAGGCCCCTAAGGATGGAGGATTGGACTTTCTCCCCGTAACACAAGAAAAATTAGCTATGCTCATTGAGGACACAACAAAAGTTAACATAGCCACACCAGAGAATCCCAAAATGATTCTCTTGGCTACATCATTGTCAGATGAATAAAAACCTAAATTTAAACAATTCTTCACAAATAGGAAAGTTAACTTCACGTGGTCATATGCTGACATGCCAAGACTTGATCCTGAATTGGTTCTACATCATCTTCCTTTAATCCCAGGAATCAAGCCGATCAAACAAAAGTTGCGCAAAATGCATCCACAGATTGCACTACTTGTCAAGGCTGAACTAAAGAAGTTACTGGATGTTGAGTTCATAAGGTCAATAGACTATGCTGATTGGATATCCAATATTGTTCCTGTTACAAAGCCAAATGGACAAATCTGTATCTGCACATATTTCAGAGATTTGAATAAGGCTTTCCCAAAGGATGACTTCCCCTTACCAAATATAGAGATGATTGTTGACCTCACGGCAAGGTATGAGATGTTATCTCTCATGGATGGTTTCTTAGGCTATAACCAAATCTGAATTGCAACAGAGGATCAACATAAAATGGCATTCACTTATCCTTGGGGAACATACTATTGGAATGTTGTGCCCTTTGGCCTAAAAGATGCAGGTGCTACATACTAGAGGGCTATGACAACAATCTTCCATGACATGATGCATATCCTAATGGAAGATTATGTAGACAACCTATTGGAAAAATCCTTGACAAGGAAGGAACATCTCAAAGTCTTGGACAAAAATTTTAGACAGCTTGAGGATTACAAGGTTGGATTGAACCCAAAGAAATGTGTCTTTGGGGTCACTTCAGGCAAGCTGTTGGGATACATAGTTTCGTGATGAGGCATTCAGGTTGACCCAATAAAAGTAAAAGCAATTATAGACATGCCCCCTCCAAAAGGAATCTGTGAGTTGCGAACACTTCAGGGCAGATTGCAGTCTATTCGTCGATTCATAGCACAGTTGGCAGACAAGTGTCAACCATTCCAATATCTATTATGCAAAAGCATTCCTTTTGTATGGATGGATAAATGCCACATAGCCTTTGAACAAATAAAACAATATCTATTAACACCACCAGTGTTGATGCCACCTATTGAGGGCAAACCATTAATCTTGTATGTCTCCACAACAACAAATGCATTAGGGGCATTATTGGCACAAAATGACCATGAAGAAAAAGAAAGAGCCATATACTACATCAGTCGCACACTAATTGGATATGAGCTCAACTACACAACCATTGAAAGGGCATGCCTTGCAGTTGTCTTCGCGGCACAAAAATTAAGATATTATATGTTGAGTCATCAAACACATTTAGTAGCAAAGATTGACCCATTAAAATATCTTCTGAGTTGAGCAGCATTGACGGGGCGTTTGGAAAAATGGGTCATGATATTAAGCGAGTATGACATACAATATGTGGAGCACAAGGCTATAAAAGGTCAAGTAATAGCAGATCAACTGGTTGATGCACCAATCCAAGCCACTCATCCGCTGATAACTGATTTTCTTGATTAGTCGATCTTTCACGCAGAACCAGCTTTACCATGGAAACTATACTTTGATGGGTCCCACACTGGCACGACTCAGGAGCTGGCATATTATTTATCACATCACAAGGGGATTCAATTCCTAAATCATTTTGGATTTCCTTCCCTTGTACAAATAATATTGCAAAATATGAGGCATTGGTCACAGGTCTCAAAATAGCAATTAAATGAAAATTCAAACATTGCTCGTATTCGGGGATTCTCAATTGGTCATCAATCAAGTGAATGATGACTATGACACAAAATATGAGAAGTTGCTTCCCTACAAAAGAATGGTTGATAGTTTCCTAATGTATTTCAAAATGATTGCATTTGAACAAATCCTAAGGACCCAGAATAAAGCAGCTGATGTAATGGCTACCATTGGATCTTTCCTAGACATCCCCAAGAATGTATCACAGTTTGAATTCTTAGTGGAACAGCTACTGATGCCTACCTATGATATTCCAGAGTCAAAAATGGTGTGCAAGATTGTTGGTCCCAGTTTGCCTTGGTATCAGGACGTATATGACTATCTTAAATCCCAAACCCTCCCACCCAACCTGTCCAACAACCAATGAAAATCCTTTATCCAAAAAGTGGCTAGACATACCATCGTTAGTGACACCTTATATCGTCGTGGCTTTGACAACACCCTTCTTCACTGTCTCGACATTGATGAATCCCAAATGAATTTACGTAAAGTACATGAGGGTATATGTGGATCTCATTCGAGTGGTCCAACCTTAGCTAGGAAAGTCACCAGACTGGGATACTACTGGCCGACATTGGAAAAAGATGCTCTTCAATTTCTCAGAACATGTCAGAAATTTCAGGTGCATAGTGACCTGATTCATGCACCTACACAGGAATTGAGACCAATCACTTCTCCATGGCCTTTTGCACAATGGGGACTCGACCTCGTGGGTAAGATCCATCCATCCTTTTCTAATGGCCATAAATTCATAATCACCACCATTGAGTATTTTACTAAGTGGATTGAAGTTGTTCCTCTCACTTACATCACCGCTAAGCAAATATCCAAATTTATCTTAAACTACATCATTTGTCGGTATGGCGTCCCACAATCCATCATCACAGATAATGGCAGTCCATTCAAAAATCAGGACATTCATGAACTCTGTGAGCGATTCCGCATCCAACAACATTTTTCCACCCCATATTACCCACAAGGTAATGGCCAAGCTAAGGCATCCAACAAAACAATTCTTCACATTATGAAGAAGAATGTCAACGACGCTGGCCAAGATTGGCACCTACAACTTAATCCTGCTTTATGGGCCTATCGTACCAGCATCTGTACCCCCACTGGATCCACTCCATTTTCCCTGGTCTATAGATCTGAGGCCATATTACCCATCGAAGTTGAAACTTCTTCTCTCTAAGTTTCTTTGAAAGGAATGATTGATGATGAAGAGTACAGACATACTCGCCTACATGAGCTAGAAATGCTACAAGAAAAATGGAAAAATGCCTTAAATCATCTATAGGCATATCAAAATCGTCTCTGTCGAAGTTATAACAAAAGAGTCATGGTGAGAAAGTTTGAAATCGGTGACTTGGTTCTCATGCAAAACCCCAGAAATTAGGCAGACTGTGAAAAGCCTGGTAAGTTTGAGGCTAATTAGCTTGTTCCTTATATCATTACTACCGCATTTGGGTTTGGAGCTTATCAGTTGGCCACACCTGATGGAGAATAGCTAACAGAACCCATCAACAACTTACACCTGAGAAATTTCTACACAGCATCAGAGAGTTGGGCTAAAAACCTACAAAATACAAAAAATTTGAAAAATAGAAAAAATCGTCCCTTGATGAAAACCTAGCAAACAGGCGTCTTGGTGACACCAAAAAAGTCAAAAAATGGCAAAAACAGTAAAAAGAAATGAATTCATCCAATAGTGAAAACTGGAAAACAGGTGCTTTGGATAAGTACCATGGTGAAAACCTGGCAAACAGGCGCCATGTGTAGTCGATCGTTGCTTCGCCATCTACTGTCACTCAAATCAACCTTTATCCATTTTTCATAATAACAAAGGCCCAACACATTCACAACATCCGTCCTAAGTCCTGTCAATTCCGACCATGGTTAACATTTGATTGACATCATTCCTTGCATATCCTTGCCTTTGCCTTGCGTCTACCTATCTCCATTTCATTGGACTCGGATAATCCCCGCTCTGTCTGGGGGCAAGACCTTTATCATGCAACTACAGTGGGTTCCACACGTGATCCTGCATTCTTAAAAAGTCCTAAAAAAATAATAAAAATCTGAAAAAGTCCTAAAAAAATCCTAAAAAAGTGAAAAAGTCCTGAAAAAAGATCTAAAAATTTGAAAGCGTCCTGAGAAAATACCAAAACATCCAAATCAATGTCAAAATCCAAAATCAAAGTCAGTCTGATCAATTCAATCGATCACATCAATCAATCTTCGTCCTGGTCCAAACTACGTTGTCTCTGCGCATTTGCTACGTAGGCAAGATTCATCTTTGAATCCCCGAGACATTAGGTTAGTCCTTCTAGATTTGTCGCAAAATAAAATCATGATGCAAGCTTCATTCCTTAGGACAATGTCATTGGTCGTGTCGAACTATGAGGTCTCTGAGTGCACGACGTAGGCAAGGCCATCAATCGATGGACCCCCGAGGCCGCACTAGGTCAGTCCATTAGGGTTCATGGTACTACACATTCATACACGTCAAACTATTTTCAAATCAATTGAATCTTATGTCAATCTTGAATGATCATTCTATCAAAAATTTGTTTTGTCAAACACTTTCAATCAATTCAGCATGTCAGCAATGACATGTAGTCAAAATCATATCAAGACAATTTATCATGGCAAAAATTTGGGTTCTTCTTCAGATATGTCCTTCTGAAAGGCAACTCTCGTCACTTCTTTATGCTTTTGGATGTGTCCTTCCTAAGCATCATCATCTGGCATTTTGATGGATTCTCCTAAATCTGAGAATCAATCTCCTAGATATCAACGTCATTTAGGATGTGTCCTTGAATTTGATATCGCTCGACATTTGACAACACTTGACATTAAAACACTTGGCAAACACTTGGAAAACTTTTTTCTGTCTTTTGATAATTATCATGATATTAGTTCCTTATGTCCTAGGAACTTTCTTATCACTCTACTATTAGTTTCTCTAGGATTTCCTGACTTCAGGATTTAGAGAAGCAACGACGTAGTAGGATGATTTTACTGTCTATTTTTTACTATCATGTGGCTAGTTTCTCAAGGATGTCCTATCATTAGGATTTAGAGAAGCAGCGATGTCTCGTGATTAGTTTGGTTTTTCTGGCGGTTGGTCATGACAAGTGACTAGGGGCAATTGTGTTCCTTGCATGAGTCGTGATCATCCTTTATCTGCGACTGTTGATCTACGTGATGGTTCGACCTTGCACACTATTGATCTATGTCATATCATAGTGTTTGTCGACCATCATGACATTTTCGCCCAATGATGATTAAAGAGCAACAACTAGAATAGTACTATAGAAAAGCTTTGAAGGATTTTAATTTTCCGTACTAACATGCATATCTTTCTTCGCACTAACATCCATCTTCATCTTCTCTTCTATGGTTCTCTGATGATATCCTATGACATACAAAAATAAAAGTTGCATACATAATGGCATGAGCATTTCATATCCACAATTAGCATAAATCAAGTACCACAATTCACTTTGCATAAACACCATCATTTGCATCCATTCATAAAACCATCATTTGCATCAATATATAAGCATCATAAATAAACATTTACATCAGCATATAGGAATCACATCATCATCACATTAATGCATACATAACCACATCCATAATTGCATTCATAAACATAAGCATAATATCCATACATCTCACAGCATCATAAAAGCATCACAAAAGCATCTCATAAAAGAATAGAATACCATAACGCATAACATCATATAGGCCACATAAAAACTGCATCGCATATATATAATCTCAAAATGTCGTGTCACAAGATAGAGTCATATGATATCCCAAAAATAGAGCTCGCGGGCTCGAATATCAAAATACAAATGTCTACAAAACAAGTCCTAGGATGCCCCTCCTCTATCCCGTGGAGGTGAACTACGAGGTGGTTGTGCCTGACCAACCACATGAAAAGTAACCTGAATAGGTTTCCTCTCCTATGTCTCACTCTGAGATCCTATAGGATCAGTAACCAGAGGCTGACTCTACCCTGTCTTCTGCCCTAAAGACACGGATCTATGTCCATGCTCTGACCTGTGACTATGGCCTGACGAATGCCTGTGCGAGCTATTTGACCTATAGCCTGATGACTGCCCTAATGTAGTAGAGCCCCCAGCATTGGTGTAACTACTATTGTGAGACCTACTACTGTGTGTTTGGTTGCCACTACCTGTCCTATTGTAGGATTGAGACAAACCTAGGTCCTGTCTCTTTGGGGAAACCGCCTGCTCATATAATACCCTGTATTGCCCCCTACTCTTGGCCATCCTAGCCAACTCTTTGGCCATATCTCTTGTTGGCCCTGAACACAGCTCTGTGAACTTGGTCACCCACCAATCTGACTCCTGTCGTCGGAGAATAGACTGATCTCTCTCCACCCGGGTGACCTCTAGCTCCGCTGCTAAGGCCTTGTTATGAGACAAGGCCGCATCAAGTCTGCTCTGTAGGTCCATGATCCACTGATCAATAGTAGCATTAGTAGGCAAAATGGGTGATTTGTGACCCTCATCATCCTCGATGATCATATGCTTCCGCAGTCATTGATCTGCCTCATCCTCCTCCTCATCTCTCTCCCCCTCGGCCCAGACCTCCTCCACATCTATGTCAAGCGGGTGTCCCCCAACAAGTGGATCCACCTTGACCTCCTCCTCTCCACCCCTCACCTCCTCCTCAACCACCACCTCGACCTCCTCCTCGCCCCCTCTGACCTCCTCAGCCCTCACCTCCATCTCTCTCTCCTCCCCCTCCTCTCGAATGAGTGACAATGGTACACCACCCACTCTCTGCCTAACTTTCCTGCGCTACCTCCACCCTCTGCCATCCCTCCTCCTCCTCACACCCCTCCCATCTCCTCCACCCCCATCATCTCCTCCACCTCCTTCGTCTCCCCCACCTCCTCCATCTCCCCCATCTTAGCCTCCTCCTACCCTGCCTCCATCTCTACCCCTGGCACCTCTGCCATCTCTCCCTCCATCTCTACCACCCCGACCTCTCCTTGGTATCCATGGAATGACTAATCTATGATCTATCAACGATGGACCATCTGGATCTATCAATGGGATGGGCCTGTGAACTTGCCACCAAGAGTCAAACTCAGCAAACGTCCCGGGATCTGCTAGACCCCCTCTCCATACCCATTGAACTGCCACCAAGTTGTCAACTTGTTACTCTGCTACTGTAACTGATATGGGCGGCCCCCACATGGTCTCCCTGGAAGACCAAGCATACTCTGTCATGCCTCCTGGCACAGCCTACTGCTCCCCAAACTATCATAGTACCCACTAGGGCAGGTACATCTTGATAATCCATTGAGTCTGTACCGTGCAGCCAATCAGATACCGAAACTATCTGCAAAAAGATAAGTGGCCATCCTCATCTGACCACTACGCACAATCTTTGTAGGGTCTCCAGACAAAGCTGATCATCATATCAATCCGATGATGCTAGTACCCGATATCTCCCACGTGAGTCTGACTCACTGATCCCGCATATAAATAAATGTAAGGCATCCCATCACCTAGCTATTGAATCTACACCGATGGTCAAAACACGAGAATGCGCTCCCATACCCAGATCATCAAGAGGGTAGTGTCACAACTAATATTGTGCCCCTGGTGATAAACAACCTCATGTAACTGGTGATAGAGCATGGCTAACAAGCATGGCCCCTAAGCAAAAATAGTCCTTTGTCCTCGCATACGGACAAGAAAATCCCCCATCCAATGGGAAATCCATGACCACAACGATCTAGGATCAGTAATCCAGCGATCAAGGTCATGAGCATGGCATTGAACCTAGGAAACCGATCGGCTACAATGTCCCAACCGATCTCATAACCGTCCATGGCCAACTGCACACCATCGACACCCTCATACATCTCTGACAGGGCTCGTTGCCCTCGGTGTGGATCATAGACCACCCTCTCTCTACTAATCGAAATTCGGAGAATACGGTACATGTCCTCCAAAGTCATTATCGCCTCTCCAGTAGGCAGGTGGAATGAGTAGGTTTCAGAATGCCACCTCTCATAGAGGGCTATCAGCAAACCTCTATTTGCCTAAATAACGGGCATGTAGGTAGCATGGTATAGGCCTAGGGCCATTAGCCGCAGGGCCATCAGCCGCTATCTCTATCTATCACTAAGGTGATCTTTGAAAGCATAGGTAGCTAGTCAGAACTCTCAGGTATAAATGGGCACAAGCCAACTCTGCACAAGGAAAGGCCAAGGATTAGCACATATTGAGCAACATTATAGAAAGTTTACTACTACTGGCAAGTCAAGGGTACATAAAGGTTAATCTCGGCACAAGGTCAACAAAAGTCAACTTTGGTCAACTGCAATTGCGTCGCGTTGACCACAAATGCGTCACAACCAGTCAATTGCGACTTTGTGCATGGAAAATGTGTTGCAATATGTCAAATGCATCGTTTTGACCAGCAAATGCGCAATCTAACAATGAATGTTTCATTGTAGATAGCAAATGTGCGATCTAACAACGAATGCATCATTTGGATTCACAATTGCGTTGCAATTTCACAAATGCAGCTTTGAACTTGACAATTGTGTGGAAAAATGGAAAATGCATTGCAAAAGCCTCTATTGCATCGTTTCCCTTGGCAATTGTGCAATCACACAAAAAACCTAGCCCACCCATCGCACTTGCGTCGCGACGCAATCAAATGCGGCGAACGCGAAGGCATTTGCAGCTTTTGCGACAGCATTTGCATCGCACCGCATTTTTTTACCCCCCATTAAACCCTAATAAATGCATTAAATTTAAAATTTGACAAGTTGGATAGGGTACTTACCGGTGCCTCTGTGCCCTTGGGTCATCAGAATGTGCGCACGAGATATCCATGGTGTGTAGTCACTGGAATCACCATCGTCTCTCAGAGCTCTGGTTTCTGAATTTTCTATATGACAAATGAGCAAATGACATTTGGATTGACCTTTTGGTTCTACTGGAGGCTCATTTGACCACCTTTGACCAACATTTTGGCTTGCTTAGCATCCTCTGGTTCTGAATCGGATAGCACCATCACTTTTCTGGTTATTAATTGAATTAGTCGGGATATTTTCCAAATTTTTCTGACCCCGGGTCGAAATTCAAAAAATTTCCCGAGGGGGCATAGGCACTCCGTACCTTCACTGGGGCATATTTTGGACTTGTTTTCTTTTCCACAATGCGACAAGCTGCATTATGACAAAGAGGGGCGAATGTAGACACCTAAAAATGACTTAGGCCTGGGACCACTATTCTACCACCTTTCGTCATAACATGATTATAACATTTTAATTATGTTTCTAACCCGCATTCAACTATTAATTAAATAATTTATAATTATTTAATTAATTCATAATCTCTCATTCTTCATAATTATTAAGTAAATAAATCTTATTTATTTATTTAATAATGTCACTAATGATTAAAGTCTTCTTGCAATTAAATAAAGTCTCATTTATTTAATTAGTCCTTATCATAAATATCCTCCTGATTATTAAATAAATATACTTAAATATATTGATTTAATATGTCACTAATTCCTAAATCCTCTTAATTAAATAAATTTGATAATTTATTTAATTAAATAACTAATTCTTCTAAATTAAATAATTATTTTAATTATTTAATTATGGCATGTGACACTTCTATATTTTTAAATAAAACAAAATCATTTAAAAATATCTCACATACTTAACTGATCCTTTATTTAGTAATTAATTTCAAAAATCAATTACTTCTTACCTCACAAAATCCCTATTTTGAATTAATTTAATTCAAAATGGAATTATTCTTCTACAAATCAAGTAATTTCTAAAAATTACTGATTTTCTAAAATCTCATCCTCTTGTCTTCTAATTTTTACTAATTTCATCTCAACTGTCACTTTCAGTCTTGATTTAATTCATTTAATTAAATCTTATTCACACAGATGGGTATTTTTCCCTAACCCTAATTGAGAGTTGCCTTATTGAATCTTGACCTTTGATTCTAGGGCATTCCTCAAATCTCTCATCTTGTCCGTCCATTCAAGATTGCATTTTCTATAAAATGACAATCTTGATCTCATTTTCGGATGGATCATTGCTTAATCTATTTTTATTATAGGAATTCTCTCATCTTAGGCTTACATTACTATTTTCATAATAGAAGTAAAATTCTAGTTTGCATAGAGTCATTTCATAAATCCTTCAAAAGCTTTGCTAGGTCTAGGCACATAGAATTTGCTCACAAATCTGAGGGCATCCATCATCAGCAACAAGCTTGAGGAGGTACAATGGAAGTCAGCCATGGAGCGTAGGAATGGGTGAGATCTTTCCAATTCTTACATTTTCTCCTTTGCATTCTATTGTGTGATGTTTCATTGACTTGCAGGTATTACTAATCCACTATTCTATCTTGCAGTAAAAATAACGTCATTACAATAAGATGCTCCAACTAGAATGGTACAAATGCATAATTAAATTTATACATGATTCCCACGAATGAGTTTTCATCACAATACTTATCTAAAGAGTCATAAGAATGGTTTTCACTATTGAAAAAAAAAAATCATTATTTTTTTTCATTTTTTGATTTTTGCTACACATAGCACCTATAAATAGGTTTTCACCATGGTACTTTCCCAAGGCACCACAAAATTGGTTTTCACCATTGGATGGATTATATTTCTTATACTTTTTTTATGTTTTTTAATGATTTTTTTATTTTTGTTTTTTGAATGATCATCAACTATATGGGACCACATGGTGGCTTTGATGTAGATGTCATAATGTGCCAATAATGTCCTACCTTGAGGATTTGCTTTATCAAGATAAGGGTACTTTTATATAGCCCATGAATATTATTTTGATATTTGTTGATACTATGGTTAGATTTATCTAAATACAAACATCATGATAGAGTTCCATTAGAGGCATTATGATTATGTTTTGCTACCAGGACATGGTGAATGTGGGATGTTGGATGTTGATGGGGGATGAGATATGTGGATGAATTATTTGGTAGTTTGGATGTAGGATTTTTTACTATCCAACCTAAGAAGGTTCAAAGAACATTCCAAACTTGAGATGGTTAATACATAGTAGAATGTGATCGTGACCTGCTCATGGATGCCTATAGGCCCTACACCTCTCCAACCTCTCTCACCTCCCATATGAGTGCCTCGATGCACTCCTGCTCTATGTTGTCTCTGTCTGCCTTCACCTTAGTAAGATACTCTTGTAGCCTTGATATGTCTACTCATATGGAAATCTCCATCCCTCTATCAGTTGGACCTCGAGATGCTCAATGTATTAAAATCTCTACTAGAGATTGGTCAGCACGTTTGGTGGCACTCTCATACACTGCTCATAATATCACAACTCACTCGAAGAGGTTTGCATGTTGCCCCGTGGAAGGTACGATCATGTACTCCAATCCTCTACATGCAATGGAGATATCATCTTTGTGATCACTCGCTGGTGGAGCTCACACCACTCTTGTGTGGACCCTATAAGATGGAAATCATAGAAGATATTAGTACACATCATGATAGATATATATAAATTATATACATAAAGGTAAAAGTGCAATGAAAGCATAAATATCACATCATCACTTGGATCTCTAGTCTACTATTTGAGGTTTAACTATGTAGCAATAGTCCCCTCTTGTGCTAGAAGTATGGATGGCCAACTATGGCTAGCCTCCCCATGCTCATGAGTGAAGATCTTCACTACGGCTATTGCACGTACTCTAGTGACTCATGTAGGAGGTGAATACCTCCTCTCGGGGATGTTGGGACCTCTTCTATCTTATTAGTATAATCACTCATAGACTGGGTTTCCTCCTCATCATCATCTGTATCCTCGTCGACCTGCTCATCATCCCTATCACCTTTGTGCCCTAGAAGTGGTCCTGCAAGTTGATGTCTAGGAAAGACATGGGATGGTCATGCTCCAACCCACCATTGGTCATAATCTAGTGCAGTTCCTATATCATTAGCATCAGAGATTGGGATCATGTCGTGGTCCTTGTCCTCTAATTTACTAATATAAACATCCTCAATAGTAAGACGATGAGTGTCTCCAAGTCAAGGGGCACTCCATGTTGATCATAGAAACCTAGGTCGAGCCCTCGGTGAAACCTGTATCTGACTGAACTGGTGCATGACATGATCATAATAGAAAGGTCTCACTATATAGTCATGTCACCTCAAAACAAACCAATCATGTTGAAGTCTGACTAGCTCATGTCTCTCATCTTCCCATTATGGCACCCTAGGATATGGTCTCCATAAAATTTCACCCTCATCCAACCAATAGAATCTGACATGCGAGTGAAGAAAATCATCCTCCTATCATGCCCACCTCACTAAATAACTATAGGCCCATGGGTAGCCCATGGTTGCTATGGTAGTATATACTATCGGTCTAGTGCATATGATATGCTTGAAACACCAAAACTGTAAGAGTGTATAGTGCACTATAATGTCTAGCTCTTGGTAAAAAACCACCCTATATTATAATACAAATGGGCCAACATACTACGACCCCAGGCATAAACATTCCTATGCTACTCCATGTCCCAAATAATGTGAACCAATCCACCATCTAAGTGGGCCCCTCATCTGTTAGGAACCAATTAGAGTGTTGTAGTAATGATCATAATGCGTCGGAGTAGTGGTGTTCATGTGTGTAGTAGCTATCTAAGCTCAACACGAGGCACAATGCTTAACTCTTGGATGGGGCACCCTATATAGTATAAGATATCATCTCGCATCTCCTCGTGTGTCCGCTCATCAACTGAGTGCATGACCTTGCCTTAGATGGGTAGTTGTAAGATGTGGTGTATTTCCTCTAAAGTAACAGCCATCTCCCCGGTAGGTAGGTGAAAGGTACATGTATTTGCATCCCATATCTCTATTAGGGCCATGAACATAGCATCATGATATCTCATCGGTGACATGGAATACACCCAAAACAATCTAGTACCCTATAGGATACTAATGTCATCCTCTGACAGTCATGTGATGAGCTCTTGGAGGGAACAAAATTGTTTTCCTTTGAGATGTTTTTGGGCTCAAGGATGGATCTAAATAACAAAATAAGCAAAGTAAATCCTAAATATATTCATCAAATAATTATTAAATACACTAAAGTTTCTTTAGAACACTTTGGCCATTTTTAGACAGGGGGTCTTGGACACTTTAGACATTCCTAGACACTTTGCACCAAGGTGGGACACATTGTGCCAATAAGGGGCACTTTACAACAAAGATGGACACTTTGCGACTTTCTTTTCCAGGGTCCTAAAAATACTAAAAATACATAAGAAAATATTGTAAATGCACAAAAATGAAGACAAAGTAGCAAAGAATCCACTCACCATAGGTTGGATTGTGCCTCGTGTCACCTCATCATGAAGAACATCAAGTCTAGGAGGCTTGTAAGTTCATCTACTCAGCATCTTGGATCACTCTACACCAAAGCCAATTCCAAAGACGTAAATGTCAAAATGATAGGTAAAAGAGTCATTTTCATTCATATATGCCTAGTTTCTTTTAAAAGATATATATTTTAATTTAGGTACATTTCATTCAAATCAACATATTGGGGGCTAGAGAACTCCATTTTCGATGCCATTTGTTGCATTGAATTCATAATTCCACTCCTGATCTCATCAATTGTTTATCACTATGTGGTATGGTACTTGGAAATACCCTATGATAAGAATTAGGTAGTTTTATGTGGTTTCATGGCTACCCTGATTCCACCTTCATAAAGCAAGGGAAATCAAGAGGGCATACATCCACCCTCAAGTTTGATTCTTCATAGAAGTTTGATAAGAGGATTTTTAAGCAACTTACGAACCTGTGTTATAGGATGTGGTTCCTAACATTGTGGTTTTGTAGATAACTATATTAGGATCTTCATTCTCCCTAATGAATCCATATGAGTACCCCTTTTATAAATTTTATTATTAGAATTCATTTAGCTTGCATATGCACATAGTGTCATATGGTCGCTAAAGTGGGGGCTAAATGTAGTGTAAAAAATTGGACCCCTTTCTAGGAGAATGTACAATTTCACACTTATTTGTACCTATTTTGGTGACCTCTTCATTAATGCATATTAAAAACTCATTAATAGGCCCCTAATCTCCTTTATTATGTATCTTAAAGCCTATTTTATTTAATTATTGACACCACAACCTACATTGAATAAATGTTATGGATTAAATTAATGCCTCAACATTTGTGGAGTATTGAAGTTTTAGGTCAAGACCCATTCGCCCATGGTTGAATGGGTCCTCATTAAGTGCCTTAAACTCAACTTTGAATTTGTTTTTGGCAGAATTTCAAGCTCTCAAATTCAAATTTCATATGTCGGCTTTCGAGATTTGATAAAAGGAAAATTAGAAAGGAAGCCTATAAAACTAAGTTTCACATTCATTTTACACTATCAAGGAAGATAGATCCACATGAGATCACAAGAATTCATATTCAAGAGCAAGGAGAAGTCAATCAAGCATTCAAAAGTGAAGTCTTGGAGCAATATTTTTGTTGTTTTTGCAGGTCTTCAAGCTCATTTTGATATCAAGATCAAGCATTGCCAAAGGAGTGATGATAGATGCCTATAGAGGATCATGATGGATTCTAGGTTTTGGGAGATGCACAAGACATTCAACCAAGCCTAATTACTTCTTTCTTAAGTAATTTCATCTTCTATTGTCATTTTTCTTTCAGTCTAAAGGAAGGTATATTCAATATCATAACTTATTAGGGTGATTTGAGATCTAAAGTAGGTCTTCATCACTATGCACGTTCATTTAGGGATCCTATTCTAACAAACTTGAGTAGGGTTTCTTTTCATTATTTGTTTCTTAATCTTAGAAGCACTTAAGGCTAGGATTGCACACACATTTCATGTTTCAGATCTATGTTTTTCATCAAGGTTTAATTACCAAACTTGGGGTTTGATCGAGGAAAACCCCTATCCACCAACAAGAAACAATTTTGTTTTGAATATTTTGCATAGATTTGAATTTAGGAGTGAAGGTACAAAGTTACAAGGAAGAATTGTAGGTCTCATAATTTAATCTCAGATTCAGATTTTTCCAGAAAATTCTTCCAAGACCCATTCATCCTAGGGCGAATGAGTCCATGTTCAACTTGTAGAAACAACAACTTGTGGAAGGTGAACAACATTTATTCCTCTCATATTTTCCAAAAACTTTGTTGGTTTCTTCAGTTCTATGCATAATTTATTAGATCTAAGTTGCAGATTGCATTCTGGAGTTGAGTTGTTATTTTTAATCTTTCTCCCCAAAGTGTTGTTTGACCTAGACCCCCATCCTTGCAAAAAAGGGAAATTTGTAGATTCACATCTTGAGTTAACTCACCTAAGGGTTGCAAGTCATTTCATTGTGTGGGTCTCATTTTCTAATGAAATTAGAGAAGGACCCCTTTTCCCTCTTTAAATCTACTTTTCCAAAACAAAAATTGATTTGTAAGCTGTGGGATAAGGGGCCCACTCCCTCTATTAAAATGAAAGAAAGAGATACAAAGATCTGCCATGCATATAAGAAGGAATAGAGGAACATAAATTAAGGAGATAAATCTAAAGAAACCTACAGAGGTGTAGAGAACTAAAATAAGATATCAACTAGCATATAATGATAGCTAAAGAAATAGACAAGGATATTTGCCAACATCCCAAATCCTAAGCCCTTCACTTGTTGCAAAGGAGGAGAGCCTCCAAAGTTCATTGAGAGCCCACCTCCATCACCTTCATTCCTTCAATGCAGAGCTTTTCTATGTCAGATTTCCTTCCAACCTTACATTTGGACCCATAATTGGTTTTTAATTTGTCGCTAAGAGATTGAGAGAGCCCAAGTTTCCACGGTGGATCCAAAGTGAATTCATCAAAATAATCTTGATTATGATCTTCCAGATCATCCATGAAGGAGAAAGTGTCATCCAATTCAGATCCATCATCCTCTTCCTCCATAGGGTAAATAGGGAAGCATTCAAGAATAGGAACAATCAGAGGGGAAGAGGGATCCACAGACTGTTCCGGATTCAGCCCTAAAACCTAAGAAGGTTCAAATAAAATTCCATGATTTTGCCAAATAAATTAAATATCCAGAGAGCCCTTCTTCTAAACCCACTTCTTCAAGCACACATTCCTCACCCCAGCCAAATGTTAAAGGGGGAAAGCATCAATTCTATGACCCAACTTGTTACAATGGAAACACCAAAAAGGAAAACCCTCATAATTTAAAAAATGATTCTAGACACCATGTGAAGAGTGGATCTGGATGGAATGAGAGAGTGGTTTAGAAATGTCAACCAAAGTGCAAACCCTATAGAATCTATGATTAGAGGCCTCAAAGATAGGGTCAAGCTTGACAAAGGACCCCACCTAGTTGATCAAAGTGCTTAGCAGATCCACATTGTGCAAAACTAGGGGGAGATTGTACAATCGAATCCAAACTGGAATGCAAGTGATCTTGGTAATAGCTAGATCAAAGAAAGGAGACCATAGGGAGATAAAGACGCTAGAATTCTCAAAGAACCATGGCCCGTTTTGCAAAAAAAAATTACAATCCTCCACCGAATAAAAGGTAATCAAAAAAACAAAACCCAAATCAAGAGATTCAACAACAAGGGTAGGCATATTACTCCACGTGCATTTAATCCATTCAAGGATGGAAGCCATCAACAGAAGCTTGTGTAGACATCTAACAACCACAGAGTGAATATTGAAATCCCTAGCAACTACATCGATGTATCCATCATAAATTTTGAAGTCCATAGGATCCTCATAGAAAATAATATCAGAATCCCCAAAGGAAAACTGATCGCTTCTAGGTTGAGATCCATTGTCCAGATTTTTGGGGGGAGGTGAGTCTAGAGAAGCCAAAGGGTAGGAAAAGATAGGGTTAGGGTTAGTGGATTGGGATTGAACCCTACAAAATTTTGTGCACTGATGATAAGGGTTCGATTTTTTTTTGCAGCCAACGACAGAAATGGAAGGAGTCATGCCAAATAACACCCCTCCATATTTTGCAGCCAAAGGTTTGAGGTCTTGGGAAGGAGGAGCACGAGCAGAGGGTGAAGGAGGATCCAATGATTCCCTAGAATAGAGGGCATACCTTTTTCCTCCCTTCCCAGACAGAGCATGGAAACCACCCTATTTTGAGCCAGGAGGACATTGAGGCTCCCATTCACAATCGTCTGAGCATCACCAGCAGGCTGGCAACCTTCACCATCCACATTCCTCAATGTGCCATCTACGCCATTCACGCTAGGATATCTCATGCACATTTTCACCTACCTTTTTAGAAACCATAGAAATTTCTTGTTGTTGATAACGGATATTGTCACATCTCCCTCTTTCAAAATAATTTTGTTTGAGTATTGTTTTAAGATCCACTTTTCCATTTTTGGAAACCCTAGGAGAACCCTATTTTTCTATGTTTCAATAGGATATTGGTGCTTCTCTACCTTCATGTTTTTTCTTTTCCATTCTATATGATGTTGATTGGATCCATAGTAGCTTGTGTCCCAAAATACATTATTGTTTCAAGGTCAATATGAAAACCATTTTGTGGTCATTTATTGGAATAACATCACAGAGTCTCGTGAACTTAGCTATAACTTCATCATTTTAAATTTTTTATAGAGGTAGACTCTGGTGCTAGATGAACAAGGGGAAGACCATCTATGTGTCTAGGGGAGTCAAGTATCTCACTTGTGGAAGTGAGAGTGACTGGATTATACATGGGGTAAAATTTAGTTTTGGTATCATTGATGAAATGGAAGGGGATAATGGGATCATCATGAAAGTATAGAGCTATGGGATATTGATCAATGATGGAATGAGATTGGAAGATTTGGGTAAATTGACCTTGATTCATTTTAGATATTTCTTCTTTATTCTTTGGATTATGTTCTTGAGATAGATCCTATTCTAATAATGGGGTATGAATAGGGAACTCTTGGATGGCCTCGATATGTTGGCATTGTGGTAATGGAATTTGAATAGGACTCTCTGGAGTGGGCATGATAGGTGATGGAGGGAAGACTGGTATTTGGTCTAATATTTCTTGATCATAGGTAAGATCTTTATCAAGGATTTGATTAGCTTAGATTTCATGATTATCTATCATGGATAACCCATAAAATCTTGAAAGTTGTCATTATTGGATGAGTTTTTTGATTGGGAAAATGTGGATTGATGTTGCAAAGGTTCAGGGAGTGAATA
Source organism: Sequoiadendron giganteum (assembly GCA_007115665.2). Lineage (NCBI taxonomy): Eukaryota > Viridiplantae > Streptophyta > Pinopsida > Cupressales > Cupressaceae > Sequoiadendron > Sequoiadendron giganteum. Next base: position 396,662,255 of record CM021108.1, on the reverse strand, counting down.
ATTGGAAGGAGCGATGGAGGCTTCTTGTGGGTAAGATTCTTCAAGATGACCTATTATGGAATCAAATGAGGCAGATATGTTATGGCCATGAATACTATTAATGCAATTATTTTTGGATGAGCCATTTCTTGAAATAGATAGATGATTTTGATCAATACATGGGAAATGTATCTTGATATATGCCTAATTTCTCATTATGTGGGCTATGGATATTATTGATGTGATTATTTTTGGATGGATTTTTGAGACAATCTTCAATGATGATGTCACCTTGGTCAATCAAATTCTAAATGAGTTTTTTAGTTTTATACAATCAAGGGTCTTATGTTCTTTGGCCCCATGATATTCACAATATTGGTTATCTTTGTACCATAAGGGTTTCAATTGAGGTTCATATTGTCTAACTTTTGGTAACATAATGAGATTGGATTGGACCAATTTTCATAAGATCAATTTGAAAGGATCCCCTAGAGTGTATTTTTGTTGTGGCATAGAGTTTTTCCTAGGTGGTCCTTTAGGAATGATGACACCCTAAGCTTTTTGTTGCATGTTTTGTGTGTTTGATGATAGTCATATGTTTTTTATCCCATAGGAGGGGCTTATCATTATATTGAGGATCATTATCCTTATTGTCCTTATTTTCCTTATATATTTTTACAAGACCCTTGGAAAGGAGAGATTCTTTTATGATTATTCCATTTTTTATGATTTCTTCAAACATGTTAGCACATTAAACTTGTAAGTGAAATCCCATCTCCTAGTTTAGGTTTTGGACAAAGATGTGCACAAGTTATTTTTCAAGAAATTTTCTTTCCATGTTCTTCCATCATTGTAGGAAGGCAACAAATGATTCTCCATTCTTGTATTTGGTGTTGCATAAGTCAAACATGGTGATTTCGTGCTCAATATTGTAGGAAATGATTGCTGAATTTTTTTGCTAGTTCATGAAATGTCTTGATGTTATGTGGTAAATAAGAGAATTGGTCATTCTATTGCTTATCCTCCTAAAATTTGGGGAAAGAGGTGTATTAATTATGTCATTATAAGCAACATCTAGGAAACTATGTATGATTCTCGTATATACTCTCATGGATCACCTCTTCCCTTATACTTGTCAAATTTTGGCATTTCAAAGTTGTGAGGGAAGGGTGTCATAGGTTTTGATTGATCAAATGGATAAGGGCATGTATCCTCAAGTGTATAATTAGTCTTTGTATGATCCAATTCAATGTTATATTTTTATGTAAGCTTTGGATTTGTGATACCAAGTCATTAGTGGGTGTGATGATGAACATGTCGGTTTGAGGTTGAATGGTGAAACGTTAAGGTATCAATGATTGATGTTGTAGAATAATAGATGTATTGAATGAATGATTGTGATATTCGGGGATAGATGATTGTTGTTGTGGGATGTTGTAAATTAAAGGGATGTATGATTGATGTTGTGGAATATTAGATAAGTGAATAGATGATTAATTTTGTGGGATGTATGATTGATGTCGTGAAAAATTAGATGATGGGATAGATGATTGATTTTGTGGGATGTATGATTGATGTTGTGGAATTTTAGATGACGGAATAGATGATTTATTTTGTGGGATGTATGATTGATATTGTAAAATATTAGGTGAAGGGATATAATTTTGTGGGATGTATTATTTATATTGTGGAATGTTAGATGTGGAATATTGTGAATGATTTGGGATGTATATATTTGTAGGGATGTTGAATGTTAAATATTTTCAAACATATAGGATGGATGAATATATTTGATGATTAGGAATGGATGTAATAAAATGATTAGATGGGATGAATTATTGGTGATAAGTTGTTTTTAAGGTGTTATTTAGTGGGATGTCGTGTTGATTAGGTGGCATATGTGTGTTTTCCTCTAATGTAGGCATAACCCTTGATGAGGATGGTAGTGGGGTTTGGTAAGGATTTGAGGTGAATGAAGAAGGTATGCCAAACTCATGTTGAATATAACCCATAGTTGTGGCAATATTTGATTCACTTTGATTGGACTCCATGAGCTTTCTATGTAGATATCAAGTATCAAGACCTTGGTGAATTATGTGAGATAAAATTTTAGATGATTAATGATTTGGTAGTAATTTAGAAGCACTTGGATGGTGTTGGCACAAGAAAAGATGAAAAATATCAAAAAGAAAAAAATTCAAATTTTTTTACATTTTGGTAAATCATGTTTTAGAGGACTTCAAAGTAGAATTTGCGTTTAATACTATCATAAATTTGTTGAAATGGTTGACAATGGAATTCTTTTCAAGGTATTGAAATTATAGCTCTAGGAGATCTTTCAAATGGTGTAAAGAAGCCCAAATTTTGACCGTCGAGCTAGGAATTATGACCTTGCCAAGTTGGTGTAGTAATGAGTGGCATGCTTTATAGAGTTTTGACCCAATATTTTGATGGACTCAGTTGGTGTGTCTCGGGTCTATTCTAAGTCTATTTGGGTGAAATCCTAAAATTTTGATCAATGGTTTGGAAGCTTAAAAGGATAATATGATTGATATTGATTAGATGTAGCACAACATTAATTAAATATTCTAAGATATTGATCAAAAGTTCTAAGATAGTGATCAAATGTGCCAATATGTTGATCAAAAAGCCAATATGTAGGTCAAAAACACCAATATATTGGTCAATAGTACTGAGATCTAATAAAAAGCACTAAGATACAAGCCAAATGTATAATTATTTGAATTAGAAGCACAAAAGGATTGTCAAATGCATTAAAGGATAGATCAAATGAGTAATAATGCTAGTCAAAAACACAATTTTGTGTATCATAAACATAAAAGTATGGATCAAAGGAATAATTTTATGAATTAGATGTACAACAATATGAATAAAAAACAATTTTATTTGGGAGATGCATATAAAAATATCAAAAATTAGAAGCACTACAAGATAACTTAGATGAATATTTTTAGACTCAAAAGTGTGACTATGTGTAGTAGTTGGTGTTTTTGAAAGTTTTTGTACAAATTGTTTAATTTTGCAAGAGATATAAATAAAAAACAAGATGGTTGATGATTCCAAGGTAATAAGGTTGAATGGTGTTTTACTAGTCTTCATAAGAATACATGTCAAACACATTAACAACCCTAATTATTCAAATAAAGAAGTTTTTCACTAATGTAGTCCCACATGATAAAATACCTTGAGATTACTACAAACATCATCTCTCTTCTCAAGAGTCGATGGTTGGAGTCTAGTCACATAAGGGCTCACCTTTTCCCTTACCTTAGAGGTTTTGACACCTTTAGCCCAAATGATTTCCACCTTACTCAATAAGGTCCATGGTGAGTAACTTTAGGCATGATATTGTACCTTAAAAAATACTAGATTGATAATTTATGGTCTTAGGGTTACTAAAAACAAGGTTCATAGAGGTATTTATGAAGTGAGGGTCGATCTAAAAATGTTTGAGTCTAGGAGGGTCTCTCTTATCCTCTTCACCTATACAATTATTGGTGGATTGGGGGGCTCCAAGCTTAGACAAACATGATGATGGCTTATTCTTGAGGTACAGATTTCAATCTCCCCCTTTAAATGCCATGTTGTAAAACATGGTTGAGGTCGACCTTGGGGTGATGAAATCCTCAAGTAGGCCCCCTAATAGAAAAGGTTCATACTAGCACTTTTGATCCCCAGGCTCGTATGAAGTGCAAGGGGAGAGCATACACAGCTACTACAACCCTTGAATGAGAAATAAAGAAAATAAGTAAACTAAAAGGTGATTTTGATCTTCAAGCTTCCATGTAGCACAAGGAGAGATAATACACACCTAAAAGTCTACACAAGCACGACAAACATGTTCATTTTTAAAACCCAAATGAAGTGTGCAACTAAGCTAAAAAAATATGTAGCTTTACTCTACACTAAATTATGTCAGTAATCTCATATTCAATTCCTTCTCCCAATTATTATCAATCTGTACCACTTGAATAGTTTCTAAGATCACAAAAAGGCTAGCCAAAATAAATCTCAATTCACAAGAATAAAATCACCAAACTATCACATGTGATAAAGTAATAAACATAAGCACAATAATATTTATCAATAGTACTATTTTACCTATTAAAAATATCATTTTACCTATCAATAGCATCATTATGTCTATCAAAATCGTCAATTTTTTCTTGAGCTCAAAACACCTATAAATAGAGGTGAAAACCCTGAAACATCAAAACTATCATTTTATGCATCAATATCACTATTCTACATAAAAAGTGTTATTTTGTGTATTAAAAGTATCATTCTACATCAAAAGTGTCATTTTTTGTATCAAAAGTGCCATTCTACAAGTCAAATGCATTAATATGAAATTGAAAGTGTCATTATGCGCATATAACCTTAAAACCATAAAAAATCAATAAAAATATTAAATTCAAAGATATGGATCCAATCGGGTGTGCCAAAATGTGAGCCTAACAAATTGTTGAAATCAAATGTGAGAATTGTAATAAAACCCAAATCAATACTCAAATGATTACATCAATGAGAGTGTGTGCACAAATAAATTAAATCAAATTAAACTAAAATTATCTCCATAAATGTGTCTATACCTTACTCCATTGTACTTGATTTTTTCAAATTAGTTTATATGAGAATTTCTCTTTCCTTAGCATAACCTTGATTCACAAAGTCTCAGATAAATTATGGGTTTTCAAGATTGTGGATGCTTTTGAAGGATTGAATGATGGTAGATTTATAGATTTCACCTGATAGTTGATCAGTGGTGGAGGATGATTTGGAGTATCAATGGATGAGATTGATTGAGAGATCATGATGAAAGTGCAAGTGACATGTGTAAAGATGAAGGACTCTAATGATGAGTTAACTGGTTGCATGGATGAGTGAAGTGAGAGTGAGTAGGAGTGATCAAGAGTTGCTTTTTCAATCAACTTACTAAAGTAGGAGATAAAATAATAGAAATAGAATTAATTAAATAATTTTATTTAACTCATACATGCATGAGACAAAGATATATTTAGGAAACCAATAAAATATTAATTTTATTTAGTTTTAGAAGAATTTAAAGATATAAAAATAAAAATTAATTTTAGATGAAATATTATCTAATTGAATAATTAAAATTATTTAATTATGGTGGATGAGAAGAATACATGAATTGATTAAATAATTAAAAATTATTTAATTAATATGGATGGAAGAAACTAAGAGTTTAACTAGATAATTAAAAAAATTATCTAGTTTGTGTGGATAACTAAAACTGAAGAAAGGATCTAGGAGATGGTGTAGCAGTGTGGGTCTGTAGCCTGGTGTGGGCCGAGGCCTTTCTCTTCTTTGCATGTGCGTGGGGAGTGGTTGGATCTAGTGTTTGCGGTGGGCAGAGTTGCGTTCTAGGGATGGGGTGTTTAGAGAAGTGTGGGGTTGGATGTGTTGGTTGCCGACGTGGGTTGAGGGTGGTTCTTCTTTGCTAGCTGTGGATAAATCAGTGGCTTTCCTTCTTCCTGCTACCTCTATTCGTGGTAGTATAATGTGGGCTCTAGTTTGTGTATGGGATCTCAGTGTTGGGGTTAATGGGCATTGTGCTCTCTTGTTTATGGTTGCAAGGGAGACATCAAGGGTCATATCCCCTTTGGATTTTTGTGTTGTTTTTGGGGTTCCCTCATCAAATCGTTCTCCAAAGTTTTTTAACAATAGTTTATTCTCAAATGACTCTAGTAATGGTGGTTTTGTTCCGGTTGGTGGTTCTCTCATTCCAAAGACAAATGGGTGCCTAGAATGGTCCAAAGATAGGTCGGTGTTGGTGATTCAACTTGAATCGATAGCAAAGGATGTTGAGTATTTCAAAAAACATTCTTTGCTTTGCAAATTTCTTGGAATGAGGGTTTTCTCTCCAATTTTTGGAGTCATGGGCTCATTGCACTTGGTCCCCGGAGGGTGAGATGGAAATTATTTTTTTAGCAAATAATTACTTCATGGTGACATTTAACTACATGGTGGATCATAATAAAGTGTTTGAAGGTGGGCCCTATTTCCACAACCAGGTTGGTTTACTCATTAAACCCTAGCACATAGGTTTTGATCCCTCGAAGGAGCTTCTGAATCAGGTGTCAATGTGGGTTCGTCTCCTTAGATTTCCAGTGGAATTGTGGCGCAATGAAATTTTGCATCGATTTTCTTCGTTGTTGGGGAAACTAGTAGGTCCTTCTCAGCAAACTCAGGAGAGAAAGGTAATGAATTTTGCTCGCATTTATGTTGAAATGGATTTAAATAACCCTCTTCCAGATTCTTTGGAAATTCATGCAGGTTCATGCTCATGGGTGTAACAGCTTGACTATGAGACATTTCCATTTCGTTGTCATCTCTGTCGTGAATATGGCCATTTAGAGAGAAGATGCCTGAAGTCTAAACCTCTCGGGACTCAGGTCGCTCAGCCTCCCCGCATTCCTGTTAAGGTTGACAAGGGAAAGTACCTCATGCTTGGTGATACTATGGGTATGGAGGGTTTTATTCCAACTAAGGAACATAATAGGAACCAGGGTCAAAAGAGGACCCTTAAGGAGTTCCAGTTTGGAGATTCCTTTAATAGATTTGAGGTGCTTGATGATCTTGATCAACAGGAGGTGAATATAGGATTGTTTTTTTTGGATCAGGGTGTTTCAGAAGGGGTTCAGGATGGAATTATCCCAGATCACAGCCATGCTCCTCAAGAAACTAGGGTTGTACAATTGGAAACAGATCTGAGTATGGTGGTCCATGGGAGGTTTGAAGCTATTGTGGGTATGAATATGGGGGAGGGAGATATCTCCACTCTATTGGTGAAAGTGGGGGTAGACTCAATAAAAGGTAGTAAGGCTTCTCCTTCGTTGGGGATTCTTCAAAAGGACCTAAAGAAAGGGGTGGCAGAGAAGTCTTCTAAAGTTGGGAGAAAGAAGGATTTGGAGAAAATAAAGTTGATGGGGGAGTCTTTGGTAGAGTTTGTGTCTATAAAGACCTTGGATTCCCATTTCTCTAACCCTCCAAAATGATTGTCCTCTCCTGGAATGTAAGGGGCTTGAAGAGTGGCCCTCAACAAAAAGTTGTTCATGATTTGATTAGAATTTATTCTCTTGATGTTCTATTTTTACAGGAGACTAAGTTAATTGTTGATGGTATGATAGGTTTTCTGCCTAAGCTATGGGAAAGGGGTAGTTGTTAGTGCATTGGGGCTCAGGGTAATGTAGGGGGGGTGGCTTGCTTGTAGAATCCATTGAAGATTCGCCCTCTTTGGTGGGTGTCCTCCAAATCTTCCACCTATGTGGTTGTCTCAAGTCTAGAGTTGGGGGAAAATATTCTTCTCTCAAACATCTACATGCCTACTGATCTTCTAGGTAAGCAGGTATTGTGGTCTTATATTAGTTATTTTTGGAGCCTTGCTCCTTTATTCCCTTGGATTGTTGCAGTTGACTTCAACGCCATTATGGAATTAGATGAAAAGAGGGGTGGTATTACGATATTGGAGCCCTTTTCTTTCCTTTTTTGTGATAGCATCTATGCTTTGAACCTGGTTGACATCAAGCCTCAGAATGAGCAATTCACATGGAATAATAGGAGATTGGGGGAGAACTATATTGCTAAGAGACTTGATCATTTTTTGGTGTCCTATTTCTGGGTTGGTGGAGGGTTGTCCTCTTGCTCTAATATACTGGATTGGAGGGGTTTGGATCACTGGCCTATCAAGTTTTCTACTTCTTTGGCTCAGGTTGCTCACTCCCCATCTTTCAAGTTCCAGCTTATGTGGTTAAGAGATTCCTCTTTGTAGGTGCTTATGGTTGAATGGTGGAGTGAGGGTAATACTGAAGAAGAAGCTTCCCCTACCACTATTCCAATACTTAGAGTGAGGGTAATACTGAAGAAGATTTCTAATACTGGATGAGGAATACCACTATTCCCTATAGACTTTGATGACAATAGAACACAACCCTTTATTGGATGATCAGGATGAAGATGATTTGATTGCTCATATAATACATAATGGCTATGGTAGGAGCCCGCAGCAAAAAGATTGTCTCTCATGCTTATAAGATCCTTTGTACAACATTATACCTTCCAACACCTCAAAAGAAATATCTTAGATCTTTCATTCCTTCCTACCATAATAGTTTGTACCAATCATTCCTAGCCTTAACCTCTCATTTGTGCAAGAATCATCCAAATAACTAGAAGTCGTGTCAAGAAAAATGTTGAACATAAACAATGTATTAATTGAAGAAAATTAAAATTCCCTAACTACTATGTTGCAAGAACACACAACAACCTTTGTATGGGACTACCATGATATGAAGGGTATATCTTGACTTATGTATGGATATTATCTATATCAATGATGGTTATAGGCCCATTAGATAGCCTCAAAGACAAATGAACCCTTCCTTGAGAGAAATAGTTAAAGCTGAACTTCAAAAACTCCTTGATGCAAGCTTCATTTACCCTATATCTAATAGTGAATGGGTTTCAGCTTTAGTCATTTTTCCCAAGAAAGGTTGCGAATGGAGGGTATGTGTAGATTAAAGGGAACTAAACATAGCCACTAGATAGGACCACTTTCCATTACCCTTCATAGATCAAGTGATTAACTCTTTAGTAAGAAAGAAGTACTTTTCATTCTTAGATGGTTTCAATGGTTACAATCAAATAAAAATTGCTCCAGAGGATCAGGGAAAAACAAGATTTACATTCCCTTGGGGTACCTATGCCTACTTTGTTCTAACTTTTTGTTTATACAATGCCCCTTCTAATTTTCAGAGAGCAATGCTCGACACCTATTCTGATTATGCTCATGACTCTATGGAGATATATATGGATGATTTCACCACATATGGGGAAACTTATAAGGAAGCCCTTAGCAATCTAGAAAATTTTTTAAAGAGATGTAAGGAACAAAATTTGTCCCTTAGTAATAAAAAGTGCTTTATGATGATGACTCAAGGATTTTTTTTAGGATATTTCATATCCAGTGTAGGGATCCAAGTTGATCCACATAAGATAGAGATCATTTCTATGTTACCTATTCCACAAAGGAAAAAATATATTAGAAGCTTCCTAGGCCATGCAATCTATTATAGGAGGTTTATTCGAGACTTCGGTAAGATTGTTGCACCATTATTTATTTTTTTGACTAAAGACATAGATTTTGATTGGAAATTATAGTGCCAACATTCCATTAAAGAAATAAAGAAATCCTTAACACAAGCACCTATTTTAAAGGGGGAAATTGGACATTACCCTTCCATATACACATTGAATCTTTAGATTTTGCAATTAGAGTAGTTTTGGCTTGGAAAGAAGGTGACAAAGAATGTGATATTTACTACATTAGAAAGAACCTTCATAGAGCATAGCTAAATTATACTATTACAAAAAAAGAGAGATTTGGACATGGATCTCACAATAGTTCAAAAGGAGAGGTTGCATCATTTAAATAGGCTATATGAAATCAGGATGGAGGCAATCCATCACACTGAGATAGTACAACACCAGAGGACAAAGTGGCATGATCAATATATCAAGACAAAGGAATTTAATGTAGGATATTGGGCCTTATTATATGATTCAAGATATAAGGATTTTAAGGGGAAACTGTAATTCAGGTGGTTGGAACCTTATGAGATCAACCAAGTCTTTCCTAATGGAACAATAAAGTTGTACATCATAGATGCAGTAAGGTTATCTCTCCTAGTCAATGGCCACATGTTGAAACTTTATAAGAAACTAATAAAGAAGGAATATTTCATTCTTTATCTCATTTAGTAGTATGGAAATCTTAGTGATCTAGATATAGGTTTAGAAACAAAAAGTGATACTTCAGCAACAACAGATATACCAAGTTCTTTAGGTGACTCGATGATTGAGCTACACAACTCAATCCATAAGATCACTCAAGTTTAATTTCTTATTCCACCTCACATGTACACACAACACAATTACAATTGTGTACATACTTTTTCCAGAGGTACTTATCTTATATACAATTATCAACATTGAGTAAGGTTCATATTACAATAGGGACCTATAGCACAAAAGTTGTCACAATTCAGATGGGACCTGATGCCAAAGGTACCCTCAACTCGTTAAGTAGGAAATTTCAAAAATTGGCACCACATTAATTACAGTTCGCAACTTTTTCACCTCAAATTTATCACATGCAATATCCATATTATCATAATAAGTACCCATAGCTTGCCTATCTTTTTTTACAATGCCAATTCAAATTTTAAGCATTTGAACTATCACATCACTAACTATTATCTGTCTACTCCATTTCATGACCTTACACTTACCACCTCAACATTCATTCACCTATAATTACTTTTGATCACATTAAATCATATTGTGGATACATCTTATTCAGCTTGTATGTGCGACATTCAATTAATCACCTCTAATAGGTATGTAAGGTACATTGCCATAATGTTATGAAATTTTTTATGCTTTCATTATGTATTTTCATATTAAATTGAGCACATGATATATTCATTACATTTATTTCCATATTCTATCATGATACCTTTGCCTATCACAAGTTGAAGTGGGGTCACTTCAAACCTTAAGTTGGGGAGGGTACAATTTTAGCTAGTTTTTTTCTTTTTTCGCCACCTAATACCTAATGCAAACAAATAGACATGACATTTTCAAACCCTTTTGTCCTAATTGCATCTACCTTTTGCTATTAATTTAATTTCCAATTTCCTAAAATCTATTATCTTGAGTTATGTCAAACCCAGAACCCATTTTTAATCTCAATTAAGATGATACTAAGAAGAAGGGAAGTTACAGTTACAGTATAGTTGTAGTGAGAATGCATGAGGAAATAGCAAAGTAAGAAAAAGGTTTGAGGGTATTGAAGTAAAAATTGAGCTAAATTTCTAAGGTTAAGAACATTGAGAAGAGGTAAAGAGATTCACCAATGGGAGGTGATGTTATTAGGAGAGAGACATCATCACACAAGAAGATATTAGAAGATGTAATGGTATTGCCTATCTTCACAAGATTTGGTTGGCTAGATTACTTTTTAAAGATGATAGAATTTGACAATGACATAACAAGGATATTTGTAGCCGCATTGGAGAACGATGAAGCAATGGAAAAAGGTTTTTCAATAGATGCATCTAAAGTAGAAATAGCACAAGTATTCAGTTTACCTGGAACTGGAGCAGAGTTTCTAGTTCGAGCGGATGCAGTGGCTGCAAGAGAGGAATTTTGTGAGTGAGGAGAAAATTTGGATTCATCATCCCAAAGTACAAAAATACTTTCTCTTCCATGGATTTGGGCCAACTATGCTTCCTATGTTATTAGATACCTTACATGTGATGGTAGACAAAATCTTCTATTTATAGTACATTTCAAATTACTTAGTCATCTTCACCATAATAGACTAGTAAATATGCCCAATTTCCTCTACAGTATGTTAAAAAGGATGGAATTTGAATACCAGAATAAATAGAGCGATACAACTTTATCACATCATTGCTTAATAGCCCTATTAGCAAAAAGGAGCTTGAGAATTTAATATCCCTATATCTCTTGGGAATATTTTATGAAATTTCAAGATATTAAAAGTTTGCTTGATGCACCTATAGTACCTGAGACCTTAGAAACACAAGTTGAGCCTGTAAGAGGAACCCCTCTTGGTTCACCAACTGCTTCACCTACCTGTAGCCAAGGTGAACTTGAGGAGCATAATATGCAGATATCAACACCTGTTGTTGAAAATTGAGGAGTTTTCTTAGCTTAATACTTTGTAAAACTTTAATATTGCTGATCTAAATATGCTTTTCCTTTGTTATAGATTCTTTGTGGGTGATTATCTGATTAATCCATTTTACTGTTTATAGAATGTAGATAGAATTGATAGAAGTAGATAGGATATTAGAAATATTACACAAGCATATACCGTGGAGAAACCCTTTCGGGAAAAAACTCCACCAAGAATTAATCTATTATTCAATCTATGAAGTAGATTACAATAGCTCCAATTCTTGCTTCTTTTTCCTTCACCAAAAATTTTTCACAACCTACAATAAAACTGATGATAACTCTCTTCAACTTGTTTGAGATAAATAGGCTTTGATCAACTTTGTAAACTCCAATTGAGTTACAATTACAATGCTCAATTATTATCCCTAAAAGGTATGCCTATCTATTGCAAGTAAAGTTATGCCATGAAGAAAAATGTCAAATCCTCATCTTCATGCATTTGGGTGTCCCAAACTGAAGTGCCAACTCAGCCTTTATTCTGTAAATATCTTCAAGGATTCATCCTCAAAGTAGGCGCCTAAAAGAGGGCCCACTTAACTCAGCCTTCTGAAATATCTAAACATGCAAAGGAGTTAATTCCAAGAAGCCAACTTGGGCACCCAAGTTGGGTCCAAGTCATTTCTTGTTAATTGAAACATTTCTCAACACCATTCATGCAATAATGGTCATCCCCTATTAATTGAAGGTAGTCCCTATTATCTATCATGCAACTCAAGTTATTAGCCATACATTCCAAGTTAACTAAAGTCAACTAGCATTCAACTAAAACTAACTAAAGATAACTGAACCATAACTGAACTAAACTAAACTAAACTAAACTGATTTTGAACTAAACTGAACTAACATAAACTGATCTGAACTTAACTTAACTAAACTTCATGCATGCAAACATCAAACCCTAACTCCTAGGATCTTTACATGCATTTAGAAGTGTTATCTCTTACTCTGAATAGTTAACTGAACTCAAGGTGAGTGTCACCTCCCATGTGGGCACCCCATGTGCCCCTATTATTTAGGAACTCAAAATGGATTCCCTCACATGCTCCTAAAATTAAGAATTAATTACAAATGTCAATTAACATGATTATTTCATCAAATATTATTCTCTTCCTAATCCTACTATTGTTGAACACATTCCAAGGACTTAGGAGATACATGAAATAAATAATGTTTAGGATTGCAATTAAATGGCATCCTATTTCTAACATTCTCCCACTTGACATTATACATTGCAATTATTCTAAGCAAGGAATAATAATTTTAATTCAAGTACAGGACTCAAGGTTAATGGCCTTCCTGCACCACAAGAAATTATTTGTAGGAACTGGCTTTGTAAGATAATCTGCAACATTAATCAAAGTGTCAACTTTTTCAATTAATACTTTTCCACTTTCAACCATTTCTTGCACAAAGTGATACTTAACATCTACATGTTTAGTACGAGCATGATACATAGGATTTTTGGCTAAACAAATAGCACTCTAACTATCACATTCAAGCCTAAATTGCTTGCAATTAAAACCAATACCTTTCCCAAGTCTCTATAACCAAACTGCCTCTTTAGAGGCATGTGTGGCAGCCATGTACTCTAATTTTGTGGTAGAAAAAGCAACTGTGGGCTGCCTCTTACTCATCCAACTAACCGCAGCTCCAAATAAAGTGTACACATAACCACTTGTCAACCTCCAACTACCCAGAACTCCTGCCCAATTTGCATCAACAAAACCCTATATGTCCAATGATCTATGCATAATATAAATTTCATTAGAACCATGATAAACTAAACAGTAATCAGAAGCCCCTCGTAAATACCTAAACACCCTCTTAACATAAGTCCAATGTTCTTTACCATGATTAGACATAAACCTACTAAGAACTCCCACTGCTTGGGCTATATCTGGTCTCGTACAAACCATTGCATACATTAAACTACCAATTGCACTAGCATACATAATTTTAGACATTTCCTCGTAATCAAAATCAGATTTAGGACTCGCGTCTAAACTTAACTTTGTGCCAATTGGTAAAGGAATATTAACTGGTTTACTGTCCTACATGTTAAACCATTTCAAAATAGTATCAACATAATTGCTTTGACTTAATCAAATCTTTATGTTACCTCCATCTATGTTGATCTCCATACCAAGGATATATTTTGCAGCCCCTAGATATTTCATCTCAAATGTGCTTGAGAGTTGTACTTTCAATTCTTTGATCATTACCTTGTTGTTACCAATAAACAACATGTCATCAACATACAAGATAATAATTAAAAGTTGATCATCAATTAATTTTATGTAAACACAATGATCTTCCTCACTCCTAACATAACCAATTTTTAATGTGAAAGCATCAAAATTTTGGTACCACATTTTGGGTGACTGTTTCAATCCATATAAATATCTCTTTAACCTACAAACCAATTCTTCTTTTCCTTTTACAACAAAACCATCAGGTTGCTTCATATAAATCACATCATCAAGATTCCCATGCAAAAATGAAATTTTCACATCCATTTGCTCAATTTCAAAATTATAAGCACCAGAAATTGACAAAAAGAATCTAATAGAAGTAAGTTTAGCAATGGGAGAGAATATTTCATTAAAGTCAACTCCCTCTCTCTGGGAGTAGCCCTTAGCTACTAATCTAGCCTTGTACCTTTTGAGATTACCATCTACTCCAATATTCTTTTTAAAGATCCATTTACAACCAATGGCCTTTCTTCCTTTGGGAAAACTCTCAAGATCCCATGTGTCACAAGTTTCTAAGGATTCCATTTCCTCATGCATTTCTTGTGACCAAAGCTTGTGTTCGTCTGAAGACAAAGCTTCCCTATAAGAACTGAATTCATCATTAGTACTAATTAAAGAAAATTGCAATGAAAATTAGGTGGGCTATAGCTATTAATGGGATTTCGTTGTCTTGTGAATTTTCTCAAAAGGGTTTCTACGTGTTCCTCAATATGCTCATCTTGAGCATCTATTTCAAAAGAACTCTATGAACTCTCCTCTTCCAATCCATCCAATTGTTCTTCAACATGTGCATCTTGTTGCTTCGAATTATTAATCTCAAAATGCACTATTCGAGAAGTATCCTTCTCCTTTGGTTGTTCTTCTCCTCAATAAGCTCTAAATTCCCTGAAAATCACATCTCTAGATAAAGAAACTTTTTGTGTTAGTGGATTCCAAAGCTTGTAGCCTTTTACATTTTCACCATAACCTATGAATATTCATTTTTGTGCTTTAGGATCCAATTTAGATCACTTTTCTTGAGGCACATGAACAAAAGCCTCACAACCAAAGATCCTTAAATGTGCAACACTAGGCTTCTTTCCTAACCACATTTCATAAGGATTTTTATCTTCAATAGATGAACTAGGGAATCTATTGATTAAATAACAAGAAGTACATACCACTTCAACCCATAGGGACTGATCTAGCTTAGCACTACTTAACATACTCCTAGCTCTTTCCATTGAGGTTCGGTTCATCCTTTCTACTACTCCAATTTTTTGAGGTGTATATGGAGTAGTTTTGTGTCTCACTATTCCTGCATGCTTATAATAGTCATCAAATTCCCTAGAACAATACTCACCACCATTATCTGATCTCAACACTTTTATCTTATGATCTGATTGTTTCTCAACCAAAGCCTTAAATTCCTTAAACTTATTAAACGCATCAGATTTTCTATGCATAAAATATATCCAAGTGTATCTTGAGACATCATCAATAAATGTGACATAGTATGTAAATTTTCCAATAGAGTCAATATCCACAGGGTCCATTACATCTGAGTGAATAATCTCTAATATTATTTTAGCTTTATTTGTACCACTAGGAAATTTAGATCTAGATTGCTTTCCAAACACACAGTGCTCACAAAAGTCATTTTTGCAATATTATAATTAAGAATACCGTCAACCAAATTTTTATTAAGAATGGTCCTAAGACCTTTTTCACCTATATGGCCCAATCTATGGTGTCATAGCATACATGTATTTTCAGCTTTAGTTACATTGGATAATGTATTTACATTGGAGGTACTCAGCTTAAACAAAGTCCCAATAGGAGATCCTTTAGCAACCACCACATTCCCTTTCACCAATATGCAACCACCTTTGTCAAATGTCACATGCATTCCAGAATCATTGAACTTAGAGATAGAAAGAATATTTCTAGCAAGTCTTGGAATATGTAAAACATCATTAAGGGTCTTAACCCTACCATCGCTGAAACACAATGTTACCTCTCCTTTGCCAACAACCTTTTTTGTTTTTTTGTCTCCAAAGAAAACATCCCCTCCATCATATGTAGTATAATTAGTGAACCACTCCTTTCTAGGAGTCATATATGATAGGAGTGACCTAAATTAATAAGCCAAGAGTTATCAACAATAGTATTAGAAGAAATGACTAATGCATCATTATTGTCATCGGTGGATTTGTCTGTAGAAGCATCAAAACCCTCTCTCTTGCTCTTACAATCCTTTTTAATATGTCCAGGTTTTCCACAATTCCAGCACTTTATCTTACTCTTACCAGGGGTTTTTGACTGTCCTTTGGACTTACCCTTTCCTTTATTGTTTGCCTTAGATTCCTTCTCTTTAGGCCTACCTCTTACAAAAAAGGCATTTTGGGAGCCAGTTTTAGACTTCCTCCTCATCTCCTCTGATAGGAGAGTAGGAATGATATTGTCCATCTTTGGATCTACACCATTACTACTGATTGCAACAATTAGATTTTCCCAAGAATCTGGTAAAGAGCAAAGTAATAAAATGCATTTATCCTCATCTTCTAGATTTACATCTATAGAAGCTAACTAACTGAGAATCAAATTAAAAGCATTTAAATGTTATGCTACAGAATCACCATCTTTCATTTTTAATGAATACAACTGCCTTTTCAGATACAAGTTATTGGTGAGACTTTTAGTTTGATAAATATCCCCTATTCTCTTCCACAATTTATATGCAGTATTTTCTTCTAAAATATTCAAGAGAATAGCATCAGCAAGACATAATCTAATTGTTCCTCTTGCCTTCTTATCTAACTTAGCCCAATCCTCATCTGAAATAGTTGTAGGTGTCTTTGTTTGATTATTAACAGCTAACATTGATCTCTTTCTTCAAGAAGATCTTCCATTTTTAATTTCCACATTTCATAGTTAGATCCATTGAATCTTTCAATATCTAAACGCGAATTCATTGTAACAAAACTTATTTCTAAAATCAGAAAATAACCAAAATAATAAAAGCTCCCACTAAGCCAATAAATCCTTCAATCTTTAAGAGAAAGGTGTCCCAATACTCTACCCAACCTCAGCTCTGATACCAAATGATGAAAATTGAGGAGTTTTCTTAGCTTAATACTTTGTAAAACTTTAATATTGTTGATCTAAATATGATTTTCCTTTGTTATAGATTCTTTGTGGGTGAGTATTTGATTAATCCATTTTACTATTTGTAGAATGTAGACAGAAGTTGATAGAAGAAGTAGATAGGATATTAGAAATATTACACAAGCATATATCATGGAGAAACCCTTTCGAGAAAAAACTCCACCAAGAATTAATCTATTATTCAATATCTGAAGTAGATTAGAATAGCTCCAATTCTTGCTTGAGAATGCCTCTTTTTCCTTCACCAAAACTTCTTCACAACCTACAATAAAACTGATGATAACTCTCTTCAACTGGCTTGAGATAAATAGGCTTTATCAACTTTGTAAAATCCAATTGAGTTACGATTACAATGCTCAAGCCCTATCCCTAAAAGGTACGCCTATCTCTTGCAAGTAAAGTTATGTCGTGAAGAACAATGTCAAATCCTCATCTTCATGCATTTGGGCATCCCAAACTGAAGTGCCAATTCAACCTTTATTCTGTAAATATCTTCAAGGCTTCATCCTCAAAGTAGGTGCCCAAAAGAGGGCCCACTTAACTCAGCCTTCTGAAATATCTCAACATGGAAAGGAGTTAATTCTAAGAAGCCAAATTGGGTGCCCAAGTTGGGTCCAATTCATTTCTTATTAACAGAAACGTTTATCAACACCATTCATGCAAGAATGGTCATCCCCTATTAATTGAAGGTAGTCCTTGTTATTTTTCATGCAACTCAAGTCATTAGCCATGCATTCCAAGTTAACTAAAATCATCTAGCATTCAACTAAAACTAACTTAAGATAACTAAACCATAACTGAACTGAACTGACCTAAACTGATTTTGAACTAAACTAAACTGAATTGAATTAATCTAAACTAAACCTCATGCATGCAAACATCAAACCCTAACTCCTGGGATCTTTAGAAGCATTCATAAGTGTTATATCTTACTCTGCATAGTTAATTGAACTCAAGGTGAGTGTTACCTACCATGTGGGTGCCCCATGTACCCCTATTATTTAGGAACTCAAAATGGACACTCTCACATGCTCCTAACATTTAGAATTAATTATAAATGTCAATTAACATGATTATTTCATCAAATATTATTCTATTCCTAATCCTAGTGTTGTTGAACACATTCCAAGGACTTAGGAGATACATGAAATAAATAATGTTTAGGATTGAAATTAAATGGCATCCTATTTCCAACAACTGCAACATCTAGGCATGGAGCAAAGAAGACTCCATCCACCTCTAAGACACCAATACCTAAGAAAAAGGGAGGTATCTCTTCTACACCTTCAAAGATGTAGAAGAAAAAGGAAACATAGAAAGAGACATCTACTACACCTAGGCATTCAGGCTAGTTGAAAAAGCAAGGTGTTATTAGGGGTAGTGTAGAAAAATTGGAAGAGTAGATAGAGGGAAAGGAACAACACAAAGATGATGTGATTTTGGTTGAAACAGACCTAGAAAAAAAAAAGGAAAAACCTCTAGAAATGTTCATACACCTACAAAGAGGAAGAAGTATGTGTCCACCACTTCTTATTCAGACTTAGAAGATGTATTTTTTGCCAAGAAAACATAAAATAAAACCCCATATAGTCCTACTCATGAATATTGTGATTCTATAGGGGGTAGTAATGAACAATTTTTGGGGGCAAAAGAAATGTTTATAGAGGATATAAATGTTAGGAAGGAGCTTCATAAAGCTCTAGACAAAATTAAACAATTGGAGAAACTAGTGTAGGGTTATGAGAAAAGAGACAAAGGGAGAGAAAGAGAGAGAGAGAGAGAGAGACAAAAATACAAGAATTAGAAGAGAATCTGCAGAAATATGGACATGCTACAAAGTTGGATCTATTGGCACAATTGGACATGACCAAAACAGGGGATGGAGAACTTGTAGTAGCAAATCAGAAAACTCCTACCATAAAAATTCCAATTCACCACATAATTTTCTCTCTTGGCTATCAACTACAAAAATTTACTAATGGATTATTATAGGAGAAATAAAAATGAAGAAAAGAAAAAGTAACTTTGATTTTAGAACACACCAAAGTATTAGAGGTAAAGGATAATGAATTGAGTAAAATGGTAGTCAGAATGGAAGAAATAGCAGACAAGGATGCACAAATTATCAGGTGTAGACCTCTACCCAGAACATACACCTTCTTCCTCTAACAAATTATTGAGTTGTCAATTTAGTAGGTTAATTATTAATAAACCAATTTCCATGAGAATTAAGTTTGAATTTCTCCATGCTTTTGTTGATGCTACTATTGATGAGAAAGAACAACTATATGGTTTCAAAGGATGCATAATGGAATCCCATAATGTGTGTAGGGGATTTGCAAGTAATTAGCATCCTATTTTAGGAATGAACAATTTAGATGAGAACTCATGGAGAAATATGTAAAAAGGGAAAATTCAGTTGCACTTCCAGAAAGGAAAGAGTCTAAAGATCCTAATGAGATAGTAGATGAGTGGTTATGACTCTTAAAACACGAGGGTGCAGGAAGAAAAAGTATGAAGGTAAGGGTATAGGACTATGAAAGAATGAAGACCTTGGTAGTTGGGTTAGCTCAAATTGGTTATAAATATGTACACAAAAGGTGGGACAATTTGAATCCAGATTTTTAAAGGAAGGAACCTCATTTGATACATAACTTCATATCTATGCTTGAAAGAGTGAAGAGGTACATGGATATTGTTGTTTATCAAGCTACTAAATGGGTACCACTCACATTCCAACTGCCTATTCTCCTTTATCCAGTCCCCCATTGGACAAGAGATAATATGAAGGAATGTGAGGAGGCTGAGAAAACCAAAATAAAATGACTTGCAATTTACAGAGAGTTCCACTTAAAGTTGACGAAGGTAATGGATACTATCATGGACCTCAAGGAGATTACACTGCATTATAATATGAACCCCTAGTGAAATTTACTTGAGGTCAAGAAAAAGGATAGTTGGTGGGAATGATGAGTCTATTTAATAGTCCATTTCTTGATGTTTTTATGCATGCTTTCAAACATATTTAGCAAATCCTTTCAGACATACTTCTATGATATGCTATCTCTTTATGCTTATTATACAACCTTGGACCTGAATTATAGTAATGGAAATATGGTTATGATATAGTAGCATCGCATGATTTATATGTGAATATGTGTGAAATATGATTGAAATTTTGTGTTAATCATGGTAGTTATCTTTGTGTTTATATTTTTTGGATTAACCTCTTGTAGCCTAAGGAGGCATTGTAGCCCATAGCAGTTGAAAGTTGTAGCCTACAGTAAAAGGAAGGCTTGGACAACAAATTAGGGGAAGTTCCAGAACAAGCTAAGTGTAATAACTACCTTGTGGAGACACTTGATGGAGTTAGTCATGCATCATTATGATAGTTAATAAAGAGTTGAAGAAGAAGAATTCTTTTATTGATGGGATTCTAGATAAATTGATTATGTTTTCTGCATGCATATCTATTTTGTAGAGTTTTTGTTCTATAATTAATCTTGTTTCTTTCCAGTTGTAGTTTGAATAATTCAATATTGATTGCATACTTTGATATCTAGGGAGTTGTAGTTAATGATTTTAGTTAAGATTTGTGTTTAGAAAAAACTCCCCCATGCTTGTATATAGTCCGTGGTTGAGTCTTTAGATAGTTATTTGGTTGAATTCATTCAAGTGGATTTTGTTATCAGTTACTTCTTAGTTTTCTGTTGTCACCTACAGACATGTTGACCATTCAAAATTGATTTCCTTGAATCCAATCTTTGAATAATATTTTTTGTGATCTTTGGAATATATAATTAATGAAATTAAATTTCATATAGATGCGTAGAATCTAAAGATTTAGATTTGGTTTTAGTTAAGTGAAGACAGACACTTGAGTAGGCCACTCAAGGTAACTATTCTTCACTACATTTACAGTTGTTTTATTTATGTTTAGAAGTTATTTTTGTTAATCATTACTTTATAAATTGCATATAAGTTAGAATATATTATCATATTATGATTGTCAATAATGATTTTTCATATGCATGAATGCATTCAATAGACTTGTATTACTCCAAAGGATAGATTAGTTTCAGTTATCAGTTTTGAGTCAATTTTAGTAATTAACCATTAGTAGCAG
The DNA here is from genome assembly GCA_007115665.2 of Sequoiadendron giganteum. Classification (NCBI taxonomy): domain Eukaryota; kingdom Viridiplantae; phylum Streptophyta; class Pinopsida; order Cupressales; family Cupressaceae; genus Sequoiadendron; species Sequoiadendron giganteum. The sequence continues at coordinate 396,640,937 of CM021108.1, read as the reverse complement.
TTCAGCTATAGATTATGTTGTAGGCACCTATAGCCATTAGCACCAATTTACTTCTTTCATTGTTATGGATTTATGTTATTCTCCAACAAGTAGAACATCTTTAATATGATAACCTAGGTAACCTTAGGTCTTGAAGGCATATATAGTGCTAGCACCATCACAATTTTACAAGCCCTGGTTGATAATCTAATGTAGTCTTTATAATGTTGAGTGGACTATTCAGCTAGTCATTCCTCTAAATTGTGTGGTTTCTACCAAGTTTAGAAGACACTAGTTTAGACTATATAGGGGGATCAAAATATCAGACCCCTGTAATATCCAATGAAGGGGTATTTAAAATTTTACATTGTAACAATTAGGATTTCTTGAAAATTGATTCTTGGACACCAACCGTCATTTGGCTAAATAAAAGGTTGGACAAAAACTGACTAATATCTAATGAATTATGATAACACATTGATTAATTTCTATTTTTAAGGATGGTTATTATTACATCCCATTTTTTAATCGATATGATGGGAGAATGAATCGTTTCGTACTATAAGTAGGCCATGTGGCCTACTCCTATGTGAAATGTCCACCACCTTCAATTTCCAGTGACTATTGGCAAGCCACCTAGGTTTGCTTCCGTGTGATTTCTTTAAATGTATTGGATTTATTTGATGTTTTTATATCATTCACTAAATTCCCATTACATCACCTTGTCGATTTCATTGTTTTTGAGGCAATTTGGATGAACTTTCAACATTAATTGCCCTTAAGTGAACTCTTCTAGCTTTCTCTCTCCCTCCTATAAATCAACTTCATCATTGTTTACTTGTACAATGTTAATTTCTTCTTCAAGCATGTTGAGCACATTGAGTGATGTAGCTCGAGAGATTAGAGGTGGTTTTTTGGTCATTGATGGGGTCGAGTGTAGTGTCATTCATTGGTTGTTCATAGATCAACTTAGATAAATCTTCCTAATCTATAGTGATGTGGAAGAGGAAGAGATTTGTAAGATTATCGGAGACCACTTTATGTCCTAGGTATCCACAATTCAAGTTTTTTTGAGTGTTTCTTATAAAAAATTGTGCACACCTTCGGGAGTTTCTAATGGGGGTTGCAAGCTATCAAGCATTTGTTTCATCCATTGCATCTATTTTTTCAACACCTAGAATACTAAGAGGGGGGTGAATCAATATTCTACTGAGCCATTTAATAAGTAACCATTCAATAATCAAATCATATTTAACTGCAACTGTAGACAAGAACATGAAAGGAAGCATAACACCACATAACAAATGAACACCAATATTTTTACGTGGAAAACTGAAAATGAGAAAAAAAACACGGTGAGGATTAGCTCACACTATGTTATAACCGGTTATAAGATATCATAGGAAACACTGCTAGGATTTACCATCCTTGAAAGGATAACAGTCTAAAGTAAATACAAAAAGAGTGTGGCTCACTTCCAAAATGATGAACTGATGAAATACACCTTTTGTGTGTTCAGTTCAATTCCAATTAGGCTCTGGAATACAAAATCTTGTATCGTTTTGTAGGTACACAACAAATATATCAAATGTATACAACTTCACACAATAGTCACACATCACTGCTTATTACTTTTTTGCATGTCACACACTACATACATCTACCTATCTCTATTATCTATCTTCTTCAATACAAAAGGATGTTTCATATATATACACTATTACAACTTCATACATCAATTAGGTCAGCCTAATTGGATGTACCCATACTTAATCAAAAATGTAGCTTTTCGGTTTAACACAGAACACTTTTTCATCAAAAAAAATGTGCAAAATATAAATTAGGTTGGCCTAGACCTAATAAGGAACTCTTTAACTCGCCAACAAAGCGCATGCCACATATCTATGTTGGCCAGAAGAAATATTATGCCAATTGCACAAATACCAAGAAGAACACTATAAGCCAAGCACTTTCATTCATGATTTTAATTCCTTTCAATAAAAGCCACTGGAAAATTGTGCAAAGATGCAACTAATAGTCCTTATTGAATCATATTAAAATCTCATGAAGCGATCTTCTATTAAGAGGATTTTCGGACCAAATTATTGAATCAAAATAACAAAGAGTTTTTTCGGATTGAAAAAATTATTACCAACCAATGTTGGCATCAATGACAACACATTAGAGGCTTCTTTATCATTCTTCCAACAATCTCCCCCTTTGTCATTGATGGAAACATGTGCCAAAATTTTGGATCTCCAAAAACTAACTTTACTCCCCCTTTCAACTATACAAACTAAGCAAAAACTTCTCCATGACAAAGACAAAAATTGTATACTTTTTACACATATTTATTTTCCACACATATTCTCCCCCTTTGACATCAAGGACAAAGGGTGTCCCAATGATAAACTCAAAAAAACAAAAATAAATGCAGAAAACACTCAGCTAGAGATGGGAGCACTATCTAATTCTTTTAGAATAGCTTCCCAAGCTAGTTTTCCTTCATCTCAAATCCCTTTCGCTCTAACTAGTATTTTGTGCAGTGATTCCAATTCAACTGAACATTATTCTCCTTCTTCTAGAGTGGATGGGTTAAGTTTTATATTTTCAATCTTTTCTGCATCCACAAGAGAATATGATATAGGAATATGTTTGGACATAACCAAATCTCCAAGCTAACCAAATCACCTTATTGCTTCCTCTTTTTGTAGGTCTACAATAGAAGTCCAAGCTATATAGCTTTTGTCGTCTAAAATTTTGTAGGCTTCGGAGGCATGCTCTAGTTGAGACTCTATTGAGTCCATTAAATATTTGATGCCTCTAGTGGTGTCAGGCCACCACATGCAGTATACAAATAATATGTGTGCTTCCTCTTCATAGTCCTTCACTTCTTTCAAAAATTTTAGTACTTTTCTATGTGCAATTGTACATCTATCTTGTAGCTCATATAGCCTTTTCTCCAAAATTCTTGATTATGCTTCTTTCTAAATTTGCAGCTTAAGATCGAAGGAGCATTCTTTGATGGAATCAACTAGAAGCTTTAGGTTCTCAATAGGGGCTAAGGAGGTATCAATAGTAGCACTAGGTATTGACTCGTGTAAAGCCTTAATAGCATCATTTATTAACTCGGTTCCTTTCTGATAAGTCTCAATCATTTCTTTTGTACTAGAGTTGACTAAAGTACCATATATCTTTACTCTTTCAACTGGTGAGATCTTTCTCAAATCCACATACCCTAGATGTGAAGGAAGTTGAATTAGCTAGGGTGGCAACACAGGTTGAATCTATGATTTCCTTATCAACAAGCTTTTAAGAACATTTTTGGATGATTCTTTAGAAGGCTTTGATGGCTTAGCAAATTTTGACATCTCTTCTTCACTTCTTCCAACCTCCATATCTTCCCTTCTCTCTTCCTTCTTCTCCTCTTCTTCTTTTCTAGAGGATTTTTTTGAAGTTTTGTCTTTATTTTCTTCCACCTTATCCTCATCATCTCTACCATCATCTTTCTTTTCACCTTTCTTTCCTTCATTTCCATTCTTGTCTTCTTCTTCTCTATTTCTGATATTATCATTATGTTCTCTTGGATTACTACTAGTTTCACCTTTTTTCTGATCTTTGAAATGTTTACTAGTTATTTCCTTTGTATCATTCAAAGGAATAGATGTCTCTGAAACAACATGTGTTTCACCAAAAATTTCTATAGTAGGATGGTCCCCTATTTCCATAATATTGACAGGCTCCTGTGCTTGAGATGAATAACTAGCTTTCATCCCATAATTCTTTTCCATTTTTCTAATTGTTTCAAGTGTTTCTTGCCTCAATTTCTATGTACTTTTCTTCTCTTTAGTCATTAAGGTAGTGACTCTTTGTTTTACCCTAAACAACTAGGAACATTCTTTGAATAGGGAAGCAGCATCTTCCTCAGACAAGGAGGAACCATATGTGTTTAAGGCATCGGATTTAAATTTGTCTTCAATGGTTATAGCTTCAAGCCTTCTATGAACTAATGCTTCCCACACATTAGCAATCACCTTATTCCTTATAGGTTCCATAGACTCATTAAAGATAACCATATATTGAACAAAAGAATCTATAATTGTTTGCTTATTCTTTTCATCAACTTCATCAAATAATCTAGTTGTAGCTAGTAAATCCTCAGAATCTACCATGTTATTAACTAGGGTTTCCATTTCCAAAGGAGAGTTATCTCTTACCGAAGAAGATTTGGGCATGTCCTCCATAGGTCTTGATGTGCCTTCATCCTTCTTCTTATTACAAGCCAATTGTGTAATTACTATTTACTATTACTATGTAGGGTAAATATGAATGTAATGTGAATTCTAGAGATGAATAAATAGTGCTTGCACTTTGTTATTGATGCATTATGTGTGAATGTTATCTCATTTAATGTTATGTGAAAAGTACTACATATATGTGAAATGGATGGTTATTGAATTGATTTTCTAACTTTGGAGATGTATTATGTATACTGCATATTTTTTGAATAGTTGACTATTGTGCACATGTGTTAGTGGTTGCAGGTATATGTTCAATTCCTCCAAGCGGAGGGGAAGTATCACTAAGGAAAATATCTCAATCGAGTAACTAGTAAGGTAACCTATTTGAGCTTACACACACCACAATAGAATAATTGAGTTGATTCATTATGTGAGAAGTTGGTGAGTCATCCTTAGTTGAGGTGTCTTCATTAATAAGAGTCTTGTTTACTATTGAAATGCATTAAAGGGTGATGTTTATCTGTTTGAGCTTAAGAGTTATCTATTGTATTACTACGTTTGTATTGATGAGAAGGACGTACATGGATTATGTGTATATATTTACACATGCATGTAAATTGGATCTAATGACATGTATATGTATATGTATATGTATATGTATAGATATATCACATGTAGGTGCTTATCAATGCAATAGTAATTATGTATGGCTTTTGTGAGAATCAAATGTGTGTGTGTGTATATATATGTATAGTATATACATATATCCACATGTATATATGTATCAATACATGTGTATGATGGAAAACGGACATGTTCATATTAATGTATTGATATGTGTATACATACATATACATGTACATAGAGACATATACTTATATATATATATGTATGTATACAATCAATATATTGTTATTACTATGAGATTACTATCTTGCTTATACTTATTCGTATATAGAATGTATACATACATAGTTGACATATGATATATATATATATAAATATATATTAACATATATATACATATACATAAATATAGATATATGTTGATATTTATATATATGTGTATGTGATTATATATATATATATACATTAATATATATTTAAATATTATCACTTGCATGGAAATTGACTATCATTAATAATGATAGAGGTCAATTATATTACTTATGATTATACTTTGAGAGGTTGATTATATCACTTATGACTATACTTTAAGAGTCTGAGTATTACTCATGTTTCCCACGTATAAAGGAACAATTATTCTGCAAAATAACTCATAGCATTAAGTCAATATGTGAAGGAGACTTATTCGAAGCCTTATTTGAAAACAACTTTGACTTAGTAAACTATTAAAACGCCTTGTCATTTAGTAAATATCAACAGAAAATAAAGAGCGTGTACAGCAAGTTGACAACTTGGTCAAACTTATAAATGAAGAGAATCGACTCATATGAGACTAAGTCAATGTAAGTTAGGTGTTCCATATTTGATATTGACTGAATCAAATATATTATAAATCCTACCAACTATTGGGAAGAGCTATTTACCTTGCTGCCACCTTGTGAATCCTATTCAAAGTAGATGTTCATTGTGATGGAAATTCAAATTACTTTATCACCATGTGTTGATTTGAAATAGTATTTAATTGTTGTCATCAAAAGAGGTCGACCTGTAGCATGGTTTTTCTCAATATGTTCTTCTTAGTATGCCACCTTTTGGCTAAGTTAAGTGAGTAGATTTGCATGGTGATTGTTGTCAACACTCATGCCTATTTTGTAGGATGGAAAGTGTTTTTTGTGCTGTATAAATAGTAGAAAAAACTCACTTGTTTGGGATGCATCCCCTAAGCATTATGCTCACTATTTTATACATTCTTATCTACAATTATTATCTGTAGTATTCTATTTTATTTGAGAGTGAGATATGTGAGGGTTGGTGAGAGTATTAGAATATTGAGTGAATTACATTATCAACTTGAGAGAGGGAGGTTATTGTGGCATAGCTGAAGGAGTGAAGTATAAGCTAGTTGTTGTGGGAAACTGATTAACAATCAATCGATTGGATAAGAAAAAATAGGCATGATGATATTTCTTATTTTATTGTTTAGTTTTTGAAAGATTTTTTTCCATGATTCCTTTGAATTATCTATTATGAGTACTTTCATTTAGAGAAAATAGTAATGATTTGAAAAGGAATTAGAAGCTATTATTATTGTTTTATGATGTGCTTGTATGTACTCCATAATACCTAAGGTTTATGTTTATCATAAGTATTACATACTAGATATGATTGAACATGAGTGGCATAAGTGTTACTCTTAGCTAGGTTACTGATTTAACTAGGATAGCTAGTGTCTACTCCTATAATTGTTTATTCATTAAGGGAGGAAGCTTGTACATTTACTTTGTTAAATATATTTATTCTAAATTTGTAGAAATGGTGATATGTTATCTCTAGAGTTGTAGATTATCCATTGAAGGAAATACCTATGCATAGTTTGTGATGGCCTTAAGTCAAATCGGTCCTGAGTAGTGTATGTGATAGAATGACCTTCATTCGAAGTAGTGAATGAGAACACTTTGGCCAAAGTGGTATGATTGCCTCTGGCTCCACTATCAGTTCACCGTGATCCAGTATTGCATGCTAGTCCTTGATTGTGGGTTTACAAGTTCTAGTAATGTAGGACACAACACTATGCTCAGTTGGTTTTTATTATCTGGTCACTCTACCAATCTCTTCGTCAAAGGGAATGGAAATCTATTGAATGATAGAGGTGTGAGGGACTGTATATGATTTTGTGGTTGGCATAAAATTTCTTGAGTGATGCTTCTCCTCCACAATAGGCGATAGAACCAAGATTTGAAAGGAGGAACCTAGACCATCTATAAGCTATTTGTTTCAAAGATCGGTTGAGCTATGTATGTAATTGTATGCATTCTTGTATTATTGTAACTTGTGAAATTATTGTAATGAAATGGAGTCCTTATTGTATATTGTTATGGTATCTTTGTTCGTATATTTTCAATAAAGAAAGGAAAAAATTTATTTCAATGGCTTGTTACATAGTTTATTTACTCACACAGTAAAAACTAGGAAATTTTTACTTCAGTGAAGGGTTGGCATGTTACACTTCTTCTCATGCACATGGATTTTGAATGCTTCCATTTCATCTTTTGTCTCTTCATCATCAGATAAGATCTCAACCTTATCTCATTAAATTTCTTCATTGCTTGTGGAGGTGTTGCTCCTTCTTTTTCTCTTCAATTGGCTCTCTTCTCCTACTCCAAGTTCTATTTCTTCTTGCACTGCATCACTTATGTTTCTTTTCTTGCTTTCCTTTTGCTTCACTCTCTTGTTGGGGGTGATGGGTGATACAAAAAGGGGTACATCCCTTTTCTTAGAGGCCCTACTATTGGGTCCAAAGGAGGCAATTATGTTAACTACTATAGGGGAACTATGCACTACCTCCTTTCCTTTCTCTATAACAATTGCACCAAGAGTTGTTGGCAAAGCAAAGGAAGTGGTAAAATATGCTCTTCCTAATCTCCTAGGCCTAGTGGGGATATCAATTGATCTAACCCTTCTTTCATCTACAATTCCCCTCAGTTGATTGAAATCATCCTTAGATTGTGAATGCAAATTGAAATATGCCTCAACATTTTTGTTCACCCTTTTAGCCCTTTGCGACTTTAAAGTCTCCAAAATGCACTTCAATAGAATTCTCTTCATAAATACCATGCTAGGGTTGAGTAGGATCTTTAGGACTATTCAACAATATTTAAATCAGTCCTTCAACTACTTGTTCCTCAATTTCATATCCAAGAGGATCTATCCATAAAGTCATTAGTTCTACTACTTCAATGATACATTCATCAGTAGATACTAGAAAGGTTATGTCTTTTGCATATTTCTTCATCAGGCTTCTTGGATCTCTATGTCTCTCATACATTTTTTCTGGAAAATTGTAAAGAATGCAATAAGAGAATTAATTTGTACCTTTTAGTCTCCAAGACTATTCATATGTTCAAAAATTTGTTGTGCTACCAGTCTATTGTGATCCCATATGATATTCTTCCTTCCAGGTAGCTCCCTCAAGAAGTAAAATAGAAAACAAACTACCAATGAGAAAAAATTGAAAGAATATTTCTTTGTTTACGTCTAGTTCAGAATATCCATAAGTTGCTACCAGAGAAACTCACATAAATCATAATCCCTACCATTAACCACCATTTCATGTGTAGTATGAATTATTGTAGTAGACATTGAATTCCCTCAATTTGTAAAATATATTTTTTGACCAATCATAACATCAATGTACTTCATAGATGAATTTGTAATAGGCTTTGTGGTTAGTGCCCTTCCATCATATGTGGTACCATTCAGCTTCATTACCACATCATTCTTTACAGCTTTTAGTATTGGTATAGGTCCAATGTCACAAAGACTAGTTACATCCCTAATTACTTCCTTAGTAATCACTCCACCAAAACTTGTCCATACAAATTTGTCATGCACTCTACTAAGTGCCATCCTCACAAATTTTGTGAACATCTCACCACAAAAATCTAGGAATCTATTCCATACATCTAGTTTCTTTTGTACTAGGTTTTCATATTTTGGCTTCATGGAGTAACCATCTCTTGAAAATTCCTTTTCCCATTGATTCATGAGTTCTTGATGGTCAAACTCTTCCAATTTTGTGTGAATAAAACACTACTTGGGATTTGTGAAAATGTACCCATGGGGTCCATTTCATAAAATTTCCATGAATATATTTTGAACCTAGGTTGGGGTCTCTCAGAGGTCTCAACAATAGTTGGTGTGGCCATCTTTCCTTAATTCTTTTGGATTTTCTTATGAGAAATGCTTCTAATTAAAACCAACAAAGTATTAACAATTGTAAATACCTCTTTCAAGCTTTGGCAAAACTAGGGTTTGATGCCAAGTACATTGAATCAAATTCACCTTGCTTTAGCTTTCTCTGCTTTCTTTGGATTAGTAAAAATTATTTAATTCAACTCAAGCTTTCCCTTTATGGTTTACTAATTTACCCTAATTTTCATTAAATGCATTCTAACTTCAAAAAGTTGATACACTTTGTGAAATACATTGTACACCATAAAAAGCTTCAAAAACCTCCATATTTGCACCTTTTCTACCAAAATCTTCTTCAACAACTTTAGTATTCCATTCTACATCACATATATTTGTGTCACTTCTTGACACCTCTTATATCAAGGGTTTGTTAGATATCTATGTAACTGCTCCCCCTGAAGCCACTACTAGGTTCAATTTTTAGAAGAAGTATCTACACCAACTATAGGTATAGATGTATTTGATTCATCCTTATTCTCAGGTTCTTCCTTTTTCTTTCAAATCTTCTCCATTTCCTTTCTCACTTCAATAGGATCCACTTTGTTCATAGATTTCCTTTTCTTCCAGATCATGTTTCTTCCCATTTTTGCTTCTATAGAATTTACAAATATGCCCTGGTTTGTTACAAGTGTAGCATATACCATTTATCTAACTAAACTAATTTGAATGTATCCTTGATCTACACTGGTTATCTTTATGTCCAAAAGCATAACATGTATAGAAATAGCCTTGAAAAAATTGAGTCATTCTACTAGTACTGAATCTATTCATCATTATTTGGGGGTGGGGGGCCTAGCTCGCTTGGCTAAAGCTTTCCTATTGTAGGAGGTTGGTCATGAGGTCTATTCTACCCCACCTCCATGGTATCAGAGGGCATGTTGTACCGATGTCGCCGATCATGTTAAAAAATTTACTAGGTGCACTACATTTTATAGGGGGTCATGCTACCCAATTCTTGCAGTCTAAAAAAATGTATTCATCATTATTGGACTTTTGCACTCAGTAGCTCTATCTCCAAAAATTTTACAAGAAAAACATTGTCCAACAAAGAATCCAACATTATGATTTGTTCTACTTCTACATTATATTGCCCTATGAACAAATTTATTGCATGAAAAATAAAAACCATTAAAATATGGATACCTTTGTGCATTTGGTTGTCGGATGGGAGTTCTTCTCATATTGCTTCTTTAGTTTTTGAACTATCTAATTTTTCCTTGAGTCCTCCTTTGATTGTCAACTTTGTTGGGAATTTGATCTGCCTTTGAACTTTGTCCTTATTCAAGTCCTAGACCACCTTTATCCTTAGCTATTTTTTGAAATGTGATCAGCTCATCAAACATTGTAGTACTTGTTTTGAATTTTTCTTCATTGGCTCTTGCTTTCTCCAAGTTTGATCTTAGAGTTACCACTTCTTGTTCTAACTTTATACATTCATCAATTTTGTTCTGAATTTCAGGTTTCTAACATTCTTCAATTCTTTTATTTTCTTCCACTTACACCTTTAGTCTGGTGATGTCTTCATTAGCTTTCTTCAACTGATCATTGAATTCTCTATGCCTTTCTTTGAACTTCTTGATTTTCTCTCTTAGATTTTTGATGCATTCATTTGCTTCTTTCAAGTTTTCCTTCATATTTTCTTTCTCATTTCTTCTTTTATCTAGATCTTCAAGAGAAGCATGGAGTTCTTCAGTTGCAAAGATCTCTTTTGGAGGAATGGGATAATTTTTTCGACCATGTGTTCAAACTTCAAGTTATTCCTTAAGTTGTTAAAATTTTCCAAAGGAACCAAGCTTTGATACCAATTGTTGAGCACCTAGAATACTGAGGGGGGTGAATCATTATTCTATTGAACCATTCAATTGCTAACCATTCAAAAATCAAAACATATTTGACTACAACTATAGACAAGAACATGAAAGGAAGCATAACACCACATAACAAATGAACACTAGGATTGGAAAACCCCAAATGGGAAAAACCACAGTGAGGATTAGCTCATAATATGTTATAATCGGTTATAAGATAGTATAGGGCACACTGCCAGAACTCATTATCCTTGAAAGGTTCATAACCTGAAGTATGGTGTACCCCAAATTAAAAAATTTGCTACACTTAGGCATTTTGAAGAAATGAGTCAAAGTCTTGTCAAAATATGTCAAAAAGGTCAAAATTGGGGTTTGCATGTCTTGCAAGTGGGTCAAAAACTTAGAGTTTTTAGAATCTGACAATCTGGGTCGGCTCAGACTGACCAAATCAACAAAACCTAGATTTTAGTTTTTAAACCCTAAATTTTAGGAAATTGTCTATTTTTAGTAGTTTTTGAAAAATAGAACTTTTTCTAGGTTTTTTTGGGTTTCTTTTGAAACTGATGCTGGTAAAATTTTCTAAAAATAGAAAGTTTGGCTTCTAGGGTTGAGACTGATTTTGATTGGCTCAAAATACTTCCTCATCAGGCTGGTGCAGTCAGAATCACGAAAAGATCAATTTTGCCCTAGTGGGTCTATTCTACTTTTTTAGAAGCTTTTTCTAGAGATCCAAGGTCATCAATGGAGGTCAGTCAGCTGCCAAGTGCCAGAGTCAGACATTCAAGCACTGAACATAATCTGCTAATGATGAACGTGCACAAAGAACGAAGAACAAAGAAAGGAAGTTGTCAAAGTTGAAAGATACAAAATTTTGACTAAGTTTGACAAGCCTAGGCGCCCCTGTCAAGCATAGGCGCCCAAACCTTCATGCCTTAGAAATTTGTTTGTCTTTGGCAGCAAAGCAAAGGGAAACACGTCAAATGAAGGAGAAATTTGAAAATTAAAAAAAATTATGTCTACCAGCCATAGGCGCCCCTGGAGAAGATAGGCGCCCAGCTTTTCAAGGCTGATAACAGATGATGAAATTAGGGTTTTTGTTCCCAAACAATGTTGGTCAGATTCTTCTCAACCCTACAATGAGCTCAATAGAACAATCATTTGATCACTCAGTCATCTGAAATTTGAGATTGAACAAAGGAGTTTCAACGGAAAGACAATGAAAATCATGAGAACATCAAAAAATATTCTAAGTCTGGAGAACTTGGGCGCCCTAGGAGAAGAAAGGCGCCTAAGGTTTTTCAGGTTCAAATTCGGCAGTTAGGCTCAATCTCTTAAGTTTCTTGTCAGCTTCGCAGCAGATGTCTTCATCAGCTCATCGGATCATTCAGCCATTGGAAAACTTGAGATGAACAGGGGCCATGACAAGAGGTTTTCAAACTTCAAGGAGAAAATAGATGAAAAAATGGTTAAGTCTGGTGAAGATGGGTGCCCCTAGAGAAGATACGCACCTAGGGTTTTGAGGCCTCAAATGGCAGTTTCAGCAGTTGTAGTCTCAAGGATCATCTCGTTAGATTTTTCCAAGCTATCTTGTGAATTTGGTAGCCAGTCAATCTGATTTGTTTAGCTCCTAAAATCATGAATTCATCTAAAGGTCAAAAAAAAAGCAAGAAATTGAAGCTCATAAAATAGCTAACACTGGTAAAGATGGGCACCCTTGGAGGAGATAGGCACCAAACATTTTGAAGGGTTGGATGAAGTTTTTGTCAAAATTTTCCTCCAAACAAAATTCATTAGATTCGATTAAGCTCCGCGACAAATCATTCAACTCATCCGTGAGATCAATCTAGAGGTCGGAAATTAGGATCAAACAAGGGTTGAAAATCAAGAAAAAGTTGAAAATGCTTGAAAAATGGCTAAGTCTGAAGAAGATGGGCGGCTCTAGCCAAGAAGGGCACCCAAACTCTCATGCCTTAGTCAAATTTTTCAAATTTTCAAAATTTGAAGAAGAAGAAAAATGTCCAAGTACAATGCATAAGCTCAGGCTAGGGTTTTGAAGAGTTAGGGCAAAAGAAAGTTGACTTTCTCAAGGTTAAGCTTATTTAAGGCGCCTTTGTCTTTTATTTTTCATATTTTTCTTGCAGGTGGCGTCCAAGGAGAAGTGGGGCAGCAACTTAAGAATTTTTTTTCAAGATTGCTAATTTTTCAAAGTTCTTCATGAATTTTCATACCAGCACACATAAGAGCCTGATTTTTCATCCAGAACATCAATTCTTTGAAGAAAGGGGTCAAGGTTTTCAATTTCTAGTGATTTGGGTAATCTCAGTTCATGATTTTGAACAATTTTTGAAGAAATTTTTCAAGTTGTAGTGGTTGTTTTTTCTTTGCATGTCCCAGAGAACATCAAATCTCGATCCTTCTAGAACACTCTTCTAGACAAAACCCAAGTCATAGCTTTTTCAGAAAAATTTCAAGATCTTGTTTGTTGCTTTTTCAATCAAACTTCAAGATTTTTAACATCTGATCAAATGGGTTCATCCAAAATGTTCTTCTGAACAAAACCCAGGTGCCAACTTTTTTCATGCTTTTTAGGAGGAAATTTGGGTTTACTGCTTTTTTAGTCTACACTCAAATTTTTCAAAAGCAAACGATCTGGGTTTGCTTGTAACGAAATTCTAAACAAAACCCATATCTCAAAATAATTTTCAAAAAATTCATCTGTTTGAAGAAGAAAATCAGTGAGTTAAATATAGAATGTGTGCAAAAACTTGTCTAAATATAGGTGAGTTTATAGTTAATCTTTGAGTTTTGCAGTATGGAGTGCATTCCCACTGAGTTCAAGACCAAATCAGTACTATAGCATGAATTCATCGAAACAGCTAAGATTGACTTACACCACATCAAGCCAGTATTCAATCTGTGTGCTTTGAAAGACGTAGGCAATGTCACCATTAGGCACCTTGGCCATTCAGGACTTCTTGCAGTAGCATCCATTCCCTTTTCAGTACAAATCTTAGAATTCATAATTTCTTGCATCAAGCATTACAATCCTACAACGAAGGAGATTCAGTCAGTGGATGGAAGAATAATTTGCAACCTAAAGCCAGATATGATCAAAAAATGCTTCTCAATTCTGCCTTGGCCTGGAAGTGTTACCATCTCTATTGAAGAATGTGAAAGGGTATGGGAAATGCATAAAGAGAAATACAACAAAAATATTGCAAGAAGTGGATGAAGGAAAAGCATAAGACATTACCAAAGAACATTGGGAGAGGAGAGTTTAAGGATGAAATTACCATAATAATCACCTTGCTCAACCGGATTACTAGCCAAGCAAATGCAACAAAGTTTCAGCCCTGGATGTTTTACGTGATACCTCATATCATGAAGAAAATGGAGTTCTATGATTGGCGTACATTGATCAGTGACTACTTTCATCACCAGATAACTGAGTACTTCAATAGGCATGAATTCCACATGATCTCCTACCTAGTCTACCTAGTGGCCTTCCAAGGCCAATTTAGAGGTTTGAACAATGAGGGGTCCCTAAATGTACAGAATGTCTACAAATACTACACTAGTTGGAGTTCATAGCATCATCGCATCACTACAAAAGAGTAAATGAAGCTTTCCTGATGTATACGATCCAAGACCTGGATAATGAGTTACACATACGCATTTCATCTATTGCTAGGACAACAATGTCAGAATGGGTAGATTGGTTTATTCAGTTTGCTACTTTCACCTACATAAGATTTTATGGCTATTTCAGTGCTCCTCTCATGTTACCAAGGTATCTGTTAGATGAAGTTGTGTGCATGGAATTTCTAAGGCAAGTATCAGATGTTCACACTCACTTGTGGAATAAAAGGAAACCAACCTTCAGCTTTCCTTTTGAATTAGGAATCTACAGATGCAGATCATTAGCAGATGCCAAGATAATGGGTAATGAGTTGGCTAAACTTGGTCTCAAGCCTTTTAGCAAGAGAAGATCTTATGATCCCCATGGTTTCTATGCATCCAGACTTGGTCAAAACTATGCTCATGTGCTCACACTCGAGAATTTTTGGGCCAACTGCAAAGATGAGTTTGAGGTTCGAAGGCATAGTAATAGTAGACTCACTCTTCATCAGATGAAAGATTGTTTGTCTAAGGATATTGAGAGGTTATTAGATGATGATGGAGACATGATTCTCCTAGCATACACTCGAAATCAGATTGAGCAACAACCTCTTCCACAGGTTAATTGGGCCAACAGAGAATGTATCTCAGTGGAAGAAAGGACTCGCCAAGTCATTGAGTACAGCAAGAATTTCTTGGTCCTCAAGAGGAAGGAATCCATTCTAGTAGTAGATCCACCAAGAATACAGTCATCACTTCCCTCTTCTTCTAGAGCTTAGCTGAAGATGAAAGGAAAAAGTCGGTCTCAAGAGGTTGGAAAGGGTAGTAGATCAATGAAGAATGTAAATAAAAGGTTGGACTTCTTGGGTATAGTCATACATGAGTAGCCAATAGTTGAAATAGAAGCCCCACCACATGAGCCCATACCTCAAGAGGAAATAGAAGATGTTCCCTTGACACATTATCCTCTGACATCTCCAAGGCCTTCACCAATTCATATTGATTTGGAGGACAAGGAGGCAAAAGAAGAGATTGCAGCTAAACCTCCCATGGATGTTAGTAGAGATACCACAGATATTTCAGCTGAGATATAATTCACATGATTTATGCCAAGGTATCCAGGGTTTTGAGCAGTTGATAGCAGAGGTGAAGCCTATTCACAAAATCATCATTGCAGATTTAGATACGACATATGGCTCAACCATTGAAAGAGAACACAAAAGACAAATTCTTGCATGGAAAGAACATTACTTCTTCAAAGTGAAAACTTATGAAAGGATATCTAAGGAGTTTGTTGCATACACGAAAAGGGTTGTTGATGCTCTTGAATTCATAAGGGAGTTTGTCACAGAGATCCCTTGTTGGTATTGTCATGATGATGGTTCCTATGTTGGGCTTGATGAAGTCCAAACAAAGTTTCAAAGTGTGGTTTGTGGCAGTGATGGCAGTGTCAGAAGGATGAGTCAGATTTTGATTATGTTAGCAAGGTTTGAGAAAGTGGCTAAGGAGAATGAAGAGCTCTTGAGATCTATTACAGATGGTGAATAAATCTTAGAAAAGCATAACTTTTCTATTGATAGTATTGATGCACCTGAAAAAGACACAATTTCCCGCTTTTTAGCGGATGTGCTTTTGATATAAAAGTAGCTTTCATCTAGAAATTTTCTTCCTAGCTTTCTTTCTATTCTCATCTTAATTCTTATCCACTCTTTGGAGAAGAAAAATAAAACAAATGTAATAGTTGGCATTTCCTTTTTTCCATGCTTTCTTAGTTGTAGATGTTTATCTTCTTTAGTTTTAGAAATAAAGTTTGCATGCTAGCAAGTATTAGTTGTAAAAGCAAGGAGATTTTAGGGTTCCCTACTCCTCTACTTAGTTATAAATAAGGGCAACCTTGCGCATTTTTCTTTAACTGTGCTTGTGATAACAAATTGTTGAGCCTATTTTTCCTGCAAGTTGTTATTGTTTAGTTTCAGTTCACTTTGTGTTAAGAGCAGGTTTTCATGTCTCTTTTAGCTACAAACCCTTGTTCAATGCATGTATCTTGTGTTAAGTATTAATCTGTTTTGATCACATGTTGCATGTATATTGCTACAACTTATTGTCCTAGAAGTGTAATCTCTTATGTCTAAAGTTTGAGAAAATAGAGTCTTGTGGTTGCTTTGTTGCCCTGATATAAAGTCTCATATTTCTATCTATTGTGTTATGCTTATATCTATTGTGTTATGCTTATATGATCTCCATTTCAGCTTGCATTGAAATTCAGTAAATGTATGTTGGAAGAAATTTTATCTAAGTATTTGTGTTAGAGAAACAAAATTTGTTCATTTCTAACTCTCTTTCTCTGTGTTTACCTGAGAAGTTAGAAACGTCATTAGCGTAAGTTAGTTGTAGTTGATAGTTTTTATTAAAGAGAAAACCTCAGCTGCAACGTCAAGATTTCTATAACCTTGTGTTCTTGTACCTGAAATAAAAAGATAGGCAAATTAGCATTAGTTTACTTTCTTTTAGCAAACTCAGCAAAAGAGGGAGCTTCCCCTCTGAATTTTAAGATCAATTTATTGGACATAGCTATCTGTTTCCAAACCACATTCCAGAGGTGCGATTTGAAATGCCAATAGTTTTCTGGTGCCCACCGTTGGGCACGAGGCATAGAAATTGAAGAAATCTTGCACTTTATGGCATGCAAATGACTCTCTGGCATCCTATTGCTCTAGTTCAACAACCTGATCTTACACCTCTAGTTATCCAGCCAAATCTCAAGATAATCAAAGGAAAGCAAGCAAACATTATCAGTAGCCTAAGGAGTTCTATCTTTGAGAAGAAGGAGACCCCTACTCAGTGGAGAAAATCTGCTAAGATACTATACAAAGAAGAAAGGAAAGCCCATATTGCAGCTGCAAGACCTGTATTGCCTGATCCTATGTGGAATTAGACAATCCTGGCTTAGATAGTCTATACAAGAAGGAGGAAGAACCCTCTATTTCAAGAAAACATAAACATTGATCCTTTCCTGCCACATCCTATCCAAGTTGGAGAGCCATCCAACGAAGCTCCTAAAGTCATCACCATACCTGAGATCCAGGAAGAAGAACCTAAAGTCAAGAAAGAAGAACCTACAGGTCAACTACGAGCGATGGGTGATAATAACAACAACAATTGTAATTAGAGAAGAGAGATCTCGTTGCCTTGGGGTAATCAAATTGGACCTTTGGCCTTGGCATCAAATCATGAACTCCCCAAGGGATTGAGAAAGCACTTTTTGTAGTTCCATGCAAATGAAACCCAACATCTTGATAATCATGTTTCAGCCTTCTCAACAGCTTGCGGTGTCCTGCACGTAGCACATGAAGACATTGCAATACGTCTCTTTGTTGAGACCCTCAATGGTGCTGATGTTGAATGGTTTCACCACTTGGAACCGGGTTGCATTACAAATTGGGCTGCTATGAGTGACAAGTTCTTTGCAAGGTTCAAGCCTGCAAAAGATAGTCATCGATTCTTCACCCAACTATCTAATTCAAAGATGGAGACCCATGAACCAATGAGAGAGTTTGTGGCAAGGTTTAATCACCTTGTTACACGTATTTCACATACACTCAATCCATCACCTGAAATTTTGATGAGCAGTTTCATTAATGCTCTCCCATTTGAGATAGCCTTCTTCCTCAAATTGGCTAATGAAAAAGAATTAGAAAATGCACAGCAAAATGCGATAGAGATTGAGGATAACATGATCACGAGTGATAAAATGAAGGGTGATTCCATCAGGACTTTGGTTCAGAGTTCCGCATATCCATTATTTAAAAAGGTGGCTAATGAAATGACCATTCTCAAGAGGTAGTTGCCCACTCAGCCTACACTACCTACTCCACCAGCACCACTTGTGTTTCCTACACCATAGCAATATCAAGCACTAAAGTAGCCATTTCAACCAAGGAGAAACAACTTTTGGCCTTACAACAATTTCAGACCATGATAGCCACCTCCACCAAGGCAAGCGGTTGATAATACATAGAATGTTGTATTTTTCTCTTTTCATGATACCAATGAACACACTGGCTCCTCGTGTCCTAAGAATTTGAGAATGACTCAGATCATGGGTTTTGTTGAAACTACAACAAGTTCAAGCTTTGTACCAACTCCTAGTTCGAATGTTGTCTTGCCACAATCGGACAAATTCGATGGTGACTCTACAACAGGATACTTTGAAAGTGAACCCAATATTGAAGAAGAAGAAGAGGATCCCCATCATTACTCTCTTGCCATGAATCTTGAAAATTTTATATCACCTGTGTTCACACAAACTCAACATCAAAGAGCACAAGATGAAGAGAGACTGAAGGTACAAAAAGAAAAAGGGAAGGAAGTAGCTTCTACTTCGAAGTCTTCTTACGAGTGTTATGCCTTGCATAACCACCCCACCTTTTTGCCTTGGTCGAAATGGGTCCCCCTTTGTTTTTGTTTATTTTTCCCGTGGTGTTTTCTCTGGGCCTTAGGAGTTGTTCATTTTTCTCCTAAGCCTTTGTTTCTTTTTGTCTGTCAAAAGCGGAGTCAGAATGGAAATTGGATTTAGAACTCTGTAAATAGTTATCATTTCAGTTTCGGTTCTAGTTCCGATTTCGGCCCCACTTTTTCTTTCTTGTTATTTTTGTTGTCTTTAATTTCATTTTGCACTCTTGGGTCTGTTTCTCCCTCAAGTTATTGTTCGTTTTCCTTTTATTTTGTTTTTTCCCGAGCGGAATCGAAACTAAAATTGGGATTGAATTTGGAACTTTTTATAAAATTTCAGTTTTTTTCTCTTCCCATTCCGCTCTCGCTCCCTTGCTTTGTCTGGTTGTTTTGTCTTTTTTTCTGGGTCGGGTTTTTTTTGGGTTTGATCCTGCTTCCCGTCTCCCTTTTTCATCCTTGCTGGCTGCGGGACTGGAATTGGGTTCGAATTTGGATAAGTGACTTTGTAAAAGTTTTCTCATCTAGTTTCGGATCCGAGTCCACATCCACCCAGCTTTTGATTTACACTTGGGGTTAACTATTCAATTACGTCGTCTGCCCCACCTGCTATCTATTGCATTTATGGCATTAATTTCAGCCTCCTCACACATGCAAAGTGATTTTAAAATATTAATCATGGTTAGTTGTCTCATTATCATTATTGTTTAAATCGTTTTAACAAGCTAGAGTGAGGAGAACTTTGAGAGGAGCACGATTTGATTGTGGAGGTGTGTTGGTGAGTGGATTTATCAAGTTTCAATCTTTCCTTGTTGGCATTTTGAGGAAGGGTCTAGTCCCGTTCTTTTCTCGTTTTTCTTTTTCGTTTGGTCTTCGTGTTCTTGCATGTTCACAAATCCTTTTTATGTGAATCTCTGCTCATTTCTTGGTCTTTTTGGTTTTTTTTTTCTTGTCCTTTTTTGTTTTCCCATTTTGTTTTTCTTGTCTTTTCGTTTATTTGTTTTTCGTTCTGTTGTCACTTTCATGGCAGGTTCATTTTTTCATGCCCTAGTTTTTAATTAGGGTTTTGTTTGATGGGGTCGCCATGTGCTTTAAATGTTTTAAAATCCATTTAGATACCCCTCTAACCTTACTTTCATGTCAATTTTTTGACTTTCCTTTTGGGTTTTTGATGCCCTAATTTTTTGAGTCAACATTTTGTGCAAACTAGGGTTTGCTCGATGACCTTTACAAAGTATCTGGCCCTTGAGGTTAGTTTTCTCTTTACTCTAGTTATAGTGTGAGTTTAGGCTCCTCTTTTTCATTCCCATATTATCTCATGTGACCTAGGTGTTGGTGTTTTATTTTTCCATCTAGGCTTTGAAACTCTCTAAGAGGTAGCCAACCTCTATATTCAAGAACCACAAAGGCTAGTGGCCAACTAACAGGAAATAGAATTGAAACACATTTCCCCTACACTTCAGGCTCTGTAAGACCTAGGGGGTAAACCCTTTAGCAACATTTAAAAATCTAGACACACAAGTAATATGATATTGTTTAACAGATAATGCTCTCAGAGAATTATGCTGAGAAACCTAAAATATCACTCAACATTGGCAAGATATTGAATGAATTTCATCAACCAGCATGGAGAACATGAAAAACACAACTCAACAAAATAGATTTGAAATGGTTTTTTTTAATTTAAAGAATTGGGACCAAGCTGAAAACAATAGAAGCATGATAATGGACCAGTGCCATAAAATGGGCTATGGAGTCATATAACTAGCATTAATCCTTCAGTGTTGAACATGCTCTGAAGGTCTTTGCAAATGTTGTCACATTATGACAACCAGACCACTAAATCCTTTATCTGATAATTCTTCTTATAAATCCACCTAAAATACAACACTCCTGTCACATTTATTGAAGCAATTACATTGTTCCCTGAACAATAGGCAATAATAGATGTAGTTGATATCTATCAAAGTAATTACATCACTCATAAAATAGAAGGCAACAACTATTGTAACTCAAATGCAGCAACTGTGCATGAAAAAACTTAGATAATATTTTATTATTGAATCCAAAAGAGCATTACATTCCAACAATGGAGACAACTATCAGTTAAAATATAAACATAAAATAATAATTTAGAACACACTTTCAGATTGAATGACTAACAGTCATATTTCCCCCTAGCTTTACAATCTACCCAAAGCTTCTTCCTGACTTGTTGAGCTTTCAGAAAATTGGAACCCTTTATAATTGAGAGAAGAAGAAAAGATATAGAAAACAGAAGAAACCAAGAGCAGCCCTAAATTGCATCCACAGTTGACAACTGGCAACTTCATCCTCCGTTAACCTATAAAAATGAAAAGCATCTCTCCTCTCTCATCCAACAAACTTTGCCTCCAAATATTCCCTTGTTTTTGTAACAGCAAATTCACCATGTGGAGAATTTCACTCCATTATTTCAAATTCACCAATAGCTAAAAAAATTACCTCTGTGAAAACTCTCGTGGAAGCTTCACACTTCTGCTCATTTTATTTGCAGCACTTTATTTTACCTCCCAGCAAACATATTTGCTTATAAAGTGATTAAATTCACTTTATACAATACTCACATGCTCTCAAATATAAAATGAATATAAAATTCACTTTACTTATATCTTATTAAAATATCTCACAGCCACCTTTTTATTTCCTAGCAACACTTCACCCAGTGAATAATTATTCACTTTCAATAAACATACTCCCCATGCACTTTAAATATTTTAAATGATTCATTTAAAATATTCATTTAGAGAAAATCTTCTTGGGGAAAAGTACTTTTACTCTTGTTTTTATTTTATCTCCATTAAGAATGTCATTCATTCACCTTTTCATTTTACTTCACTAAAAGCTTTGCTCGCAAATGGTGAAAATACAATCGAGTAAATAAGATTTACCCCACACTCAAAATATTTATTCAAAACATTGGAAAAACTCCAAATATTTGTCGAGCTTCTTTATTTTCTCTGAGGACCCACCATTTTCTTAAAATCTCGGCTAAAAACATTTTAATCCTTTTATGAGCAAAGGTTTAAATGTTTTAGAAAATATCAGGCAAAATATTTTGTGCCTTACTCTTCCTGTGCTTCATTGTTTATGGGCCCAGACATTCCATGTGCCTCAAGTTCGCATACCTCGCATGTTATTTCATGACATCACCTTTATCATGTGAGGCTCGCGAGCAATGGTCCAGATTGTGCTGCATCAATCCTTCACTCCTGGCTGTTGATCTCATCCGATTACCCATCGGTGCCCTAACCTTTGACGTTGCTCTGCATCTGCAATCCTTGCTTGACATTCATGGTGGCAGCAATGGCATTCCATGAGACTACATTTCATTCAATGCCAAGGCTACACTCCTTGCATTGGTGTGTTCCTTTTCTTGTATAATTCGCGTCGGCTTCTACTCCAAGTGAATTTTCTTAAACAATTTTGATACATTTCCATTGCAAACGATGGTTGCACCATGTCAAAACTTCTTTCGCATTATTAAATTAACTCTTCTATAATCACAATGGCTGACATTCTTGGTTCCTTTATATGTCGAGTCATCCTCAAAAATATTTTACATTGGGTACTTGATTTCCCCCATAATATCATGGGGACCAATCTCAGCTTGCAGAAGGGGCATGGCATGTTCCTCATAGCATTTTATGAAACCACATTCATATTGTGTGAATATGTTGCAATTGTTGAGATCCCTCCTCTGTGCAGGTTTCCCTCTGATGGCTGCACCCTCACAACAAATTTCATTTGTTTAAAATTTTCTAAGGTATCTTCAGCAATCCCTTCATGCCTTGCGTAGCCTGCCATTATGATGTATGCATCGAAAATCATGGTGTCCCATGAAACCACATTAGCTTGAGGCACCTTCTCAAATAGTTCATGTGCCAATGCCCATGTCGCTTCATCCTTACCTGGCGTGGGTCTCCTCCATATCTCAATGTATTCCCTCACTTTTGATGTGCTCCTGCATATTTCAGGTTTTTATTCTTTTATCAATGCATCTTATGCACTAAGCTAGGCGTGACTCCTCCCTCAGCTAGCGCATCCAATCTACGAATAACCTGCAGTGCAAATACGGCATTCCATTTCTAGCCTTCAATAACTTTCCTTGGACTAATAGACTCTACCTCCTTTAGTGTATTGAGAGTAATTCCCTTCATCTGGTAAGATAGCTACCATTCTGCAATATAAAATGCATTATATTTACCTGCACATGAGCACTCGAGTTGAGATGCGTTCGATGAGTGCCAAAAAAATTTGTCCACAGAATGATTGAACCCATCCTTGAACAGTGGTGCCTCACTCTAAGGATACCCCATCCTCTCATTTGGCACAGGCAAGAAGGGAACAAAGCATTTGGAGTGTGTCTCTACAGCTACCAAATGCATTCACTTAAAATTTTCTAAGAGCTTTTAATAGTCCATTTTGTACATATGCTCTGCAGTGGGCACTCCATGGCGTTGACCCCTTCTCTAGTTGGAGCTCTTGCATTTGCAAGGAAGTCTCTATAGCCTCATTTCAATGATCTCAGTTTGGTGCGTGTGTTGCCTCTTGGCATCTTTCTTTGCATCTCTTTTTTTAGACATCATTTGATTCATTCCCAGCAGCCTGTGTGTTGATGGATTTCCATACCTTAATCCATCATTCATATCACTGTTCAAGCTTCTTCCATGTTACATAGCCCTATAGTTCCTTGTTTTTGCAATATGAAGAAGAGCTCCCCTGTACCTGTACTCTTGCTGCCATTCATTCTTTGCAGATGAGTCACACCCTTCAATTTCAATCTCATTGTGTGAGCAATGCTTGGTTATTTTCCATTTTGTCATTCTCTCTCAATAGATCAATATGCTCCTTTGCTTTTGGATGGTCAATCGTGTGCCCGATTGAAATCATCAATTTTCATGAAGATTCAACATTTTCCTTATCTATTTTGTGATACAAATTTGGCCCTTTCAATTGCTCCAATGCATTAATTCTCTATCATGTGCATAAATATTTGATCCATGTCTACCATCATTGCATTCTTTGAAACAAAGTTATCCCAATTTAATATCACCATTCATTTGATGACACAATTGTTGTAAGTATAAACATAAGATCTTCAAATAAATGCCCTATTCCAGACAATTTATTAGATGTGATCACAATATTACTACCCCTGCAATCTCACAAATGGGCAAGGTGTGTCGGGTCCCCATGTGGGCCCGGCTAAAAAAAAATATTTTTAAACAACTTTTATGCTTAATTGACTCAACATCGCCCCTTGAATGAATCTGGCATGAAAATTCACACTGGGATGCCATTAAAATTTGTTTTCAGGCACTTTTGCACAATCGTGAAAACTAGCCAAGTTAGCTATGGAATCGACCTGGGAAACTGGGCAAATGACCTCGTGAAGCCATACAAACTTGTAGACATGTAGTAATTTGACCCGAGAATGTACTACAACATACGGCTCAGCACAACATGTGACGAGGTGACAGATATTAATCAGAAAAGTTTCCTACTTAGACTTTCTGCAACAGTGTTGGTTCATAAACCAATTAAAACTCACGAAATCACCTCATTGAAAAAATATCATATCAACCCCTGGCAAACTACCACTGGAAACATAAGACCATCTAGGCATCCTGAGCATGTGTGCAAAAGGAATTTTCTTGAACCATCTCCCATCAAAAGATATTGATGCTCACAATTGGCCTTTCAGAAAAGTTGTCAGGAATGCAGATGCAAAATTGAAGAAATTGCATTTGGTTTTGATCTGGTAAAAATAGAAAATTAGCTCATGAGACTCTAAAAACTGACATACAAGCTCATCTAGGTAGGGAGAAAATAGAACAATATTCGTTTTGACATGACAGTCAACTAGTTGCAAAATAAAAACTCAAACGGGAGACAACTTTGCAAAACTGAACGTTTGCAAACAGCAGAAAAGTGTCAAAACCCTTCAGCTTCGCTTTTCAAAACACTGACAAAACTCATCGTGGGAAGCTGAAAACTGACATGCATATCCACATATGTCAATTTAATATGTCTATCAAGAGGTTTTGCATAAAAATCAACTGGCTCCAAATTATGACCCTCCAAAGTAGGTCATTCAGGTAGATTTGTCAGGTGCACTTCTGAAAGTGTAGAGGAAAAATTTTGAACCATCACCAGGTCGTTATGCTCATACGACCATACCTTCAAGTGATTTCCTTATGTTAAATGATAAACTGGTGGAAGCGGATCCGGGAATGAACTTGTTCCCATATATCTTTTGCATTTGGGTTTATTCTCAAAATGATCCCACTTCCAATCTCTGGTAATTTTGGTCTTCGCATTTTGGCTCTTTGGCGGAAGTGAAACCGGGTCGGGGGTTGAACTTGGAAATATCATTTTGTTTTAAGTTCAGTTTTCGTTCTCATTTTGATTTTGATCATGTCCCGATCCTGATCCCACCTATGTTCAAATTGCTTCTCATTCCTATTTCTTTTTTAACTCCGCTTCCAATGAATGTGAAATTTAACTAAGTAGGGAAGGGATTAAGTAAGGGTATTGGATGATGTATTGATTGGCATACTCTTTTTTCATCTAATATTGAATTTTATTGCAAAATTAAGAGATGTCAGGAGCATCAGAAGAGGCTTCTCAAAGGAGCCAACCTACGGAGAGCTCAAAGCAAGGAGCTAAGCCTAAAAAGATCGAGGTAGAAAAGCTCCCTTATACCTTGAGGTATAAGCATCAAAGTCTTACCATCATTGTTGTTAACGTGGACTCTTATTGGGTAGACATCACTGATACTAACTTGGGCCCATTCAATTATGAGGAGTTTTTTTTGGAAACATTTGGTGAGGAGGTAATAGGGAGGACTCAGAGAATTGTCCAATTTGGAGTAGCGCATGTTTCCCTCTTTCCCCTATTAGTCCAGTGTCCTGAATTGATAATGACTGCAGCTAAAGCCTACAATCCTACTACCAGGCAATGTGTAGATTCGTAAGGGAATGTCATTATTGATCTTACTCCACAAATGATCAGGTTCATGTTGAATGCACCCACTCCATAGAACCCTAAGCAACTCAATGATGCAGAGGCCCTAAAATTATATAGTGACAAGAAGGAGACTAGTAGAACTCATATGAACAAGAGTTAGATGAGAGTTGAGAAAAAGTCTCTAACTAAGCTCACTGCCTAGCCTAAAAGGGTAGACTTCTACAAGGATATTGGAGACATAAAAATGATGCTCTCTAGAGTATTTAGAAAAAGAGATGCCTCTCAGCTAAAGGAATGGATGTTTCCATTCATTCAGACTATCTTAGATGGAAGGTAGCAATTTGAATGGCCTATGATTGTGTCTAAGTGCATACACAACCAAATGCTTAGAGTAAGAGAAACCAAGAGTTTTTTCATGACCTCTTATGTGATTTATGCAGCAGCCAGAAGAGGCATATTTCCTGGGTTGAATGCAGTAGGGATATTGGGAGTGGCCCAAGGACAAAACAAGGTGTGGGATCACTATGATCAACTCACCTTATAGACTTATGAATTACATTACAGAAGGGTTAATGATGCATTTTTGTATTTTATCATTAATCGGCTCACAGAAGATGTAGGATATAGATTGAGCCGAGAAGCCATGGCCTTTATTGCAAATTGGGGGCATTGGTTTATCCAATACCCCAGGTTCACTTATTTTAGGGTGGTTGGGTTTCATGGCCACCCTCATCTACTCCCTAGGTGCTGCAATAACAGGATTGTTTTGATGGAGTTCATTTATCAAGCCTTGGGGGTTAATTTCAAATTTGGTATAAAACATAAGACCGGTTGCCACAAATTCCCCATGAAGTTGGGTGAATATAGTTGTGCACACCTTGTGGCAGCCAAGGTGATTTGCAATGAGTTGACGCACTTAAATTTAGGCTTCTACACCACTAGAAAACATTATGATCCTAAACACAAGATGTGGGCTTTGCTTTCTACTATTTTTGACAAACACTTTGACCTATTGGAGTACTTTTGGATGGATCTCCAGGATGACTATGATCTAAGAAGAGGAAAATATGAAAGGTTTCCTATCCCATTTATGGTGGAGTGTGGGGTAAAGGAGGACATTCCCAAGACATTGTCGGATGATGGGGTGACTTTGGATCCCTAGTATGATGCACAAAATATAGGCACCAAGGAGTTAGATCTTGTGGATTAGAATGTAGAAGAGTCCATAGACATCAAGCAAATTTCAAGCCCAATATTGGACACAAGCATACAATGGGTTGTAATGAGGATCAAGGAGCCTAAGGCTCAGGCCTCCAAGAAGAGAAAAGTTGCAAGTACCACTCAAGGGTACAAAAGGACAAAAAGAAGAATGGCTCCTAAGGAGCCTTTAGAGTTCATTCCTCCCAATACTAGGGAAGAAATTGAACTGTAAACTCCTGCTCAGGACCTTCCTGAAGCATATGGAGAGGAAATCACAATAGGACCCAGTACCTCAACATATGTTGCAGTTGAAGCATCTACTCAACCTCCTCTTATAGAGCAACCAAGCGAAGAAATTCCTATGGGAACCCTCCATAACGAAGCTAAATCCTTGGGGGAAAAGGAGTCTAAAGTTGAAATTCATGATATAGAGACAGATTCTGAGAATACCCCTATTGATAAAGAGACACATGTGGTGGCATCTCTTGATGAAACTGAGGGCGCAAGTACTGACAATGTTTTGACAAAGGAAGAACAATGGAAACTGTTTGAGGATGCTAAGAGGGAATCATATGCCAAGGCACAAGTTGAGGCATTGGCTAAGCACAAGGAGATGGATGAAAATTTCAAAGCTGATGCATTACTCAAACAACAACAATTGGAAGCTAAATTTCAAAGTCGATGAATTGGCTAAGCAACAACAATAAAAGGATAAGGAACTCACAACAAAGGAACAGAGTGATAAATTGGAAATACTGCAGAAAATCCATGATCTTGAGGAAGAAAAGGCCAAAAAAAGGAGAGAAAGAGAATCCCTTGAGGCTAAATTAAAGGCTAATGAAGAATCATATAAGAGAAAGGAAGAAGAAGAACTCTAACAAATGGAAAAGGAGGCTGGAGAGCTTTCCAAGCATGAGAAAAAGGAGAAAGAGGTATGGGACTAAGTCAAAGAGCTAGAAAAGTAAAGAGACCAAATGTATGAGGAAAGGAGGTTAGAAGAGGAACGTTTGAAGAAGGAGCTGGAAAATAAAACATTGCAGGAGCAGAAGGATAAAAAAGAAGCTGAGAGACTCACATAAGAGGATACACAAGGGAGACAATAGAATATACAAGAGGTTGATTCTCAACCTAAAGCCACCATATTGCAACCATTATCTTTTGTCACTACTGCCTCTTCCTCAACACAAGTGGCTATTACCCCTAATGCTCCTACATGGTTGAAACTTGATTTAGAGAAGAAACAGATAGCTCAACCTCAGCCTCTCAATGGGGATGAGATGAAATAAATAGAGAAGTAAAGACCCAAAAAGAAGGTTAGAGTTCTTCATTCTACCAAGCTCACAAATGCAAGATAAATTGTTGTTGAATATGCAATTCTAGTGGTGGATAAGGACAAAGAAGACATGCATGTATCTTATTGCCAATTGCGAATGATCATTTTGGGGATACCTACAAGGAACCAACAAATGAATCTTATTGATATTGTAGCTTCCTCCACCAAGTCTAGAATGATCAAGGATAAACAAAAGAAAGATGAACTTAAAGCCCAAGTGGATCAGTTACATAAACTCTTGAAGGATGTCTCCACTCCAGTGTCTCAACAAGTGGCTGCTCTAGAAACCCTAGTCCTACTGAGCAAAAGGGAAGTTGATGACTTAGTTCAGATGAGGAGTAAAATGGGGATGCTCGATAGATGGATTGATAGGCTCAATCAAGAGGTTGGTGAAGTGTTGGTAGATAGTTTTAGAATTCATGAAAGAGCACTTGAGTTAGTAGCAGAGATGAATCATCATGTTGAAGTCCTAGAGAAACAAGAGGAAGAATATAGAGAATATTGTACGAAGTTGAAGGACATTAGCAAGGTGCCAGAGTCATCTCTCCTAGAGCAGTCAATTCTTGAAGAGGATAATGCAGATTTTCTTGAGAAGACTTCAAATATAATCTAGTTGAGGTCCAGATTCATCTATGAGCATAGGAATCAAGTTCAAGATGCTTGTAAGGAATTAAATGAATAAATTGATGAATTAGAAGTAGTAGTAGCTATTATAGTCAATTTGGATGTCCCGGTCAAACAAGGAATTCCTTTGAATAAAATGAAGGAGAAGTGGAGCAGTACATTTGAGGAAGTTATGCAAAAAAAAGATGATGGAGAAGACTTGTTGTTGGATAGGCTTATGGATATCAAAGAGGAGGTAAAAGCTGCCAGGAGGGAGTTAATCAAATTGAAAGATATGCAAGAATATGCCTCAGCAAGAGAATAAAATTTTAGGATAGTTGGGTAGACGGACCTTATGTGGATGTCCTTCAACAAGTGTTATCTAGTTATGATGAGTATCTCCTTGAGCATGCAACACAGGAGTGAGCTGGCAGTAGGACATTCTCTTTTTGACATACAACTTCCTCTTCTCTCCTATTTTGCAGAGTTTTGACATAGGATGAACTAAGGTTCCCATCTGCTAGTTCTATTTTCTTTCTTGGGTGTCAGATTTTGGGACAGCAGGGCAATCACTTTTTGAATTGAAGATAAACTAGTCCAGTTCCTTCATACAGTTCTAGTTCCTTGATTGGTTGATCTGGGTTTTTAATTGAGAGAAAATTATGCATGGCAATCCTATATGTACTTTTGGTCTCTATTTTGTAAAGGTCGGTTGATTGAAGAAGGATTAGCCACCTGATATGAAAACAGATAGGAATTATAGTTTGAAGATTTCATAGTTGTAGCAAGATACTTTAAAAAGTTCAAGTTGAACTTAGATACATTTTTATAGTTTTATACAGTTTTCATGTTATTGTTGAAAGTGAATCTCTTTGATAAGGTTAATGAATCATAATCAATCCATATTCTAGTGAGTTGTTGTGCCTAAATGTTTTCTATTTGATGCAAATCAATAGAGGAAATCGGATTTTAAGATTATTTCATTGAATTTTCTGTGAATGGAATTTCTATATGTCTATTTGATCTGTATTTTAGCAATGAGTGAGTGATCTATTTCAAATCTCAAAGTCTTTTAGTGAATGGTTGTGGTAATTGAATTAAGCACTATGAATTTATGTAATGGTGTAGATTATTCTACGGATTACGTCATGTTGTGGTTTTTGGTTTCTTGAAGAAACACTCATTGTGGGAATGCACATCTGGATATTAAGAAATTTTATTCATATTTTACTATTCTACACTTTGATCTATCTTTTTCTATTTATTTACACCCCCCCAATATAGGTTAATTAATTTGATGTAGTTTGTGTTTTTTAATACCAGCAAAGGCCCCTTGAATATTACGGTTACATTGGCCATTGAGTAACATCAGCATAGTTGAGAACCAGCTACCAGGACCTTTGGAGTTAGATTACTATATGTTATCTTTCTTTTTCAGGAGAAATAGGGTAGAGATATTTTGTTTTATGTTGTTGTGCAGTTTTGACCATCAATAGATCTGGCACTAGAAGGATGGCCTGAAGGAACAAGTTGGCTCGGATACGGTCATTCTCACCACAAAGGTATGAAAGAGCTCTTAGATATTCTAAAAATCTTGAACCATTATTAGAACTCCAAACCCTAGTCAGATACAAGCCCCAAGCCCATAGAGTTTTGATCCCCCCATTGTCACCACCACTTACTCCACCTGGGTTTCCACCAAATCCACTTATACCACCTCACCAACCAAATTCACCCAATCCATGACCAGCTCAACCAATCCCACCACCACCCATGGCTTTCTTTGTGAATAACCCCTCTCCACTAGGGACTATTCCTGGTGGTATACATAATCTGCCTAAGAATCCAAAGAGATTTTGTCCCAAATATATGCATGGAGAATCAAGGAGTGTTGAAGAGAAAATACAAGCATTTAAGGATGCTTGTACTCATGCTCCAGTATCCCACCATAATGTTGTATGTAGGTTATTCCCTTACTCTTTGGGAGACATGGCATACAACTGGTATTTAAATCTGCCCCAAGGGTCTATTCTGAGTTGGAAAGACTTAGAAAATGCCTTTATTAATCATTTCATGGTCTATGTAGACCCTGCCATTTTGTATCATCAATTTTCCACCATAAGAAAGGAACCTCATGAACCATTTCCATTATTCAACACGAGATTCCAGAGAATGTTCTGAAAGCTACAAGACCCTTACTTAGTTGCTGAAAATATTGCCATTTTGGCATATTTAAGGGTTGTACATCCCTTGATTAGCCTATTCTTGCAGAGGACTTATGATGCCATCGAAATTGATTATTTTTCTAAGGTTTATCATCTAGCCATCAAATTGCAACAGCAGATAAGCTTGCAATCGGGAAGTTTAGGAGGAGTTCTTCCCCCCATGGGCTACCAAATGCCTAATCCTACTTTGTTCAATATGGTCCTAGGGATGTCTTACTCCCAATATGGACCTATTTTTGAGTTAAAAACCTCACCTCCCTTACCTTTCTTCACTTATGGTATCCAGGATTCTTCCCAACAATCTCAAAACTACCATCATCAAGCAGGAGGGTCAAATCCTATTCATCAGCCATTTGTGGGGAAGACTGTAGAAAGTGAACAAACTGTTCAACTGACTAATGAGATGGAAACTCTCAAGAAGACTCTATCTCAAATTTCCAATGATATGGCACAACTTAGACATAACCCCCATCAGAACCAAAACCAGAATTACTAGAATTAGGGAGGGTATAACAATCAAGGTAGTTATCCTAATCAGAATTCAAACCTGAACACCAATAGGAACTTCCAGAACCAAAATTCCTCTAACCAAAATTATCAAAATCAGAATAGGGGATACAATCAGAGGTCCAACAACAATAGACAATAGAATACCGGACCTAATAATGGGGGAGTTTCCCATAATTATCAGGTTGGTGATGATAAGCCACACACTGCAAATGTTGTAGATCTGAATTTTATGAAAAATTGGTGTAGGTTGCATGACACTGCAGCTCATTCTAAGGTTAACTGCCCAGAAATTGAGAAGATGGCTAATATTGCACAAGATTATTCCCACTCCCCACCAGTAAATTCCAATCTAGAGGGTGGGTTGGTAAACACAGCTATGACCTTCGAAACCATTGATGAACAATATCAATTCCCTATGTAGGGAGAAAATGGGCCAGAGGAGGATGTGTATGATGCTCAAGCCTTCAAATCCAAAGGTGGTCCTTTTCTGAGAAATCAAAATAAGGCCCCATCCACCACATCTAATCCTCTGAATACTATGGCTCCACCTAATCAGAATGCGGATAATAACCTGCCTCCACCAAGAGGCACACTTGATATTCAAAATAAAGGTAACTCATCTTTTATTCCTAGATATTCAAAGAGTAATGAATCAAAATTTGATTTCATTTAATAGATGCAGAGACAAAATACTTCCCTGCCATTTTTTGATGTTCTCAAATGGTGTCCAATAAAGCGATAATTGTGTTAAAGGCTTTAGAAGAAGCAGATCATTCAAAAGGGAAAAATAGGGCGAATCCAGCCACTGACATGAACGGTGTCGTATATAAAGGTAAGATTGGAACCCCACCATTTCTTTTAAGCCTTAGGATCTTTGGGGAGAATTTTCATAATTGTCTTTTGGATTTTAGAGCATTGGGTAATGTTATGCCCTTTTCCATTTGCAAGAAGCTAGGATTAAGTCCTACCCAGATTCATAAGAAGGTGATTCAGTTGGAAAAAATCAAGGTCAATGTGGTAGGAGAACTAAAAAATATGCATGTGCAATTTGGATCAGACCCAAGGATCTAGACTTATATGGATATCCAGGTAGCCGATATCCCCAAAAAATATTGTATGCTTCTAAGTCGTGAATTGATGAAAAGTATTGGGGGCTATCTATCCTTAGAATTTTCACATATGTGGTTGCTAGGGAAACAGATAGCATCACAAATTAGGATTGAAATTGAGCCCCACCTCAAGCACATGATAACCGAGTATGATTTTCCTAATGAGGTCGCATTCTTTGAGACCGAAATGGGGGTATACAAGAGTGAGGAAATTATGAATTTATCAGTGTTTGATCCTAACTGTTCTCAATCTCAAGAGTCCAATAACCCCATGAGCATAGTTAACCAATAGGTTATGATTAGAAGATTACAACATGATAAGCAGGTTCTTGGGGAAGAAGTTGATCTATGGAGTTTGTTACTCCCGAACTGGTGTAGGGTTCATTATGAGGGCCATTCTGAACGAACGTACCAACCATGTGTGGATATTCTCAATTATGTCTATGAGTCAGAAGAGACTTGTGAACATCATCCAGTAACACACCCCAACCAGTTCCTATTCCAGGTCAAGGATGCAACTATCCTTACAAGAACTAATATCACCCAAGAGGAAGATCCTTCCCAATTTGAGCAAACTCGGGTTCTATGTTCTAAATTCCAAGAAGAGACTAAGGTATCTCAGTCTTTCTCTATTACACCTGCCTCAAATACCCTTCCAATGCCTAAGGCATTGATGAAAAATGTACTGGATTGTGATCTGATCCAAGAAAACGTTCAGGAAGTAATTTTTGAATAGGTTTTGAATATAGGAGAATCTTCTAGTGAACCTTGTCCCCAGTCACCTTTAAATCTTGGTGGCTAGCAATAGTCCAAGCCGGCACACATTTCAATAAAGTCATCACCTGTCATCCCAAAGATGAAAGAACTCCCAGCTCTAGACCAACTATGGAGTCTTAAATTTGATGGCTCTAAATCCAAATCAGGAAGTGGAGCAGGGATCGAATTAACCAACCCGAAAGAGAAAATGTACTTTGCATCTTACAGGTTGTAGTTTGGATACACAAATAACATGGTTGAATACGAAGCACTTGCTTGAGGACTGATGTTTTCCCATCAGAAGAAATTTACAGCTCTCATGTTTATGGGAGATTCTAAGTTTATTGTCAAACGGGTTCGTAGTCAATATACTTGTCACAACAAAAGATTGGTTGCATATAGAAACAAAATTTGGAATCTGATTGAGGATTTTGATGCTTTTGGGATCACCCTGATTCCTAGGGAAAACAATCAGATTATAGATGCCCTTTCCATTACTGCTAGCACCTTGGAGCCCATGCAAGACTCCAAACTGAAAATATTTTCAATTGAACTAGTCTCCATCTAATCCGTCTTGAATAACGTCCAAAATTTTTAGGTATTCAATGATGACCAACATATACTTGCCTTTTTGGAAAGTTCAAATGTCTTCAAAGGTAGATAATTCATGCAGGGAGATTGGGATCCTAAGAGTTGTGACACAGAAGGAATACTGGATTTAAAAAGCAATAGCATTCCAAAGGGGATGGTAGCTTTAGAAAGAATATTTGACTTTGACCCGCGGGCTCATCAAAGGATGCCAATAGAAAGTGATGGCGAGAAGTATGAATCTGTTAATCTGGCTCATTCAAGTCCCGAAAGGAATTTCCTTATAGGAAAAACTTTTCCTAAGGAAATTAAAGATAAAATAATTAAAGTTTTGAAAGAAGGCATTGCAGCCATTGTCTGGGGATATGAAGATTTAAAGACCTTTAACACTTCGATAATCACACATACCATACCTCTAAAGCTAGAATCCAAGCCCTTTCGTCAAAAGAAATGCCTTGTGAATGCTTTAATTGAACCCTTAATTCAGAAGGAGGTACAAAATTTGATGTTTGCAAAAATAATCTTCCTAGTACGGAATTCCACCTAGGTCACAAACTTAGTACCTATGCATAAGAAAAATGGTGAAATCAGGTTATGTGTTGATTTTACGAACCTAAATAAGGCCTTCGAGAAGGATAACTATCCGCTTCCTTCTCTTGATGGCGTATTACAAATGGTCAATGGATCCCAGATGATGTCATTCTTGGATGGCTATTCAGGATATAATCAAGTGCTTGTCAGTCATGAGGACAGAATGAAAATTGCGTTCACTACCAAGTGGGGCACATTTTCCTACCAGAGGATTCCATTTGGCCTTATCAACGCTGGATCTACCTTTCAAAATGCAATGGACGTAACATTCAAGGATTTAATAGGTAAGTGTATCATCATTTATGTAGATGACTTAACTATCTTCTCTAAAAATAGAAAGGACCATGCTGCAGATTTAGCAAAAGTCCTCATAAGGTGTATAAGCTATGGTGATAATGTGTCTTTGGAGTTTCTAAAGGGAAACACTTAGGCCATGTAATATCAAAAAAGGGGATATCCATAGACCCTGATAGAGTTGAAGCCATCTTAAAGTTGACAATTCCAGGAAGTAAAAAAGAGATGAGATCCTTCTTCAGAAGGATTAATTTTGTGAAGAAATTCATAACAAGGTTTGTTGATATTGTCAAACCTCTTAACGAAATGATGAGAAAAGATGCAAAATTAGAATGGATCAATGAGGATAAATTTTCTTTCTTGTAGATTAAATAATCAATATCTGAGGCACCGATCTTGACCAGCCTAGATTATCTAAAGCCCTTCTATATCTATTCTTTTGCATCTGACCATTCATGTGCAGTTGTTTTAACACAACGAATAGGTGAGGGAGAGGAAAGGCCTATTGCCTTCATGATCTCCCCATTTAAAAATGTAGAAGTCAAGTATCCCCCCTTGAGAAGTAGGCTTTCACATTGGTCCAAGCAGTAAAAACATTCAGGCACTACATTCTTTGGAGTTAGGTTATCGCCATAGTTCCCGATCCAGCTATGAAGTCTCTCCTTATGTAGAGCGAATTAGGGGAGACAAGAGGAATATTGATGGTTATTTTACAAGAGTTTGATTTATAAATTCATTCAATGAATCTCATCTGAGGACATGGCTTATCAAAGGCTATGGCAGATGTTGACAAGAGTATCACTTGCCAGCAATACACAGTGCAGTCATTCACCAAGGATCCTTGGTACACATATTTGATCTTCTTCCTCCTTAATAATAGATGCCTAGAGAGGATGAATTCTACTCAAAGGACATCATTAAGGATGAAAAGTGCTCATTATATTCTCAAAGGAGGATCCCTATACAAAAGAAATTTTCAAGGAGTTTACTTGTGTTGTTTGGATCAGCAACAGGCCAAACATGCTATTGCTAAATTTCATGGTAGACATGGTACAGGGCATGGATCTGCATATTCCTTGGCCCATCAAATTCTTATATTAGGTTATTATTGGCCCCACATGTTTCAAGATGCGCAACAACATGTCAGGACATGTCACACATGCTAGACCTTTGCATCTAGGGAACAAAATCTAGCGATGCCTTTACAACCGATGTACGAGGTAAGACCATTTGCCCGATGGGCACTAGATTTTATAGGTTTCATTAACCCAAACTCTTCTATAGGTCATAATTTCATCTTGACAGCAACTAACAACTGCACGCGTTGGACCGAGGCTCAGCCTTGCAAAAATAGCACCACAGATGTGTTTATCAAATTCTTGAATGAAAGCATCACAACCAGGTTTGGAGTACCATTCACCCTAGTATGTGACAATGGCCCTGCTTTCTCTTCAGTTGAATTCATTCAATGGGCCTATGAACACAAAATTACTCTAAAGTATTCATCTAATTACTACCCTCAAGGAAACGGAGTAGCTGATTTCACTAACAAGAATCTGTTGGAAGTGATTAGAAAACTACTAGAAAATACTCCTAGGGACTGGCACACCCAGCTGAGATTTTCCTTATGGGCAGATCGAACTCGAATTAAGGCCACCCTATGAAATTCACCTTTTAAGTTAGTCTATGGCCAAGAGCCGGTCTTCACAATACATTTGCAAATACCTGTCCTCGGGTTTATGTAGGAATTCTATTCGAAGGATGATCGGATCAAGGTTAGATTAACCAATCTGTTAAACATGGAAGAACAAAGAGACGTTTCTTTACAGCAATTCTCTAAACACCAAGTTGATGTCAAACTGACAACATTGGTTTGACAAGAGGGCCAAGATAAAATCCTTTAGGATATCAGATATCGTGTTATTATGGGACAAAGCTAAAGAGAAAAAGGGAGACCATCAAAAGTTTGATAGACTCTGGTTGGGTCTGTATCAAGTAGCTGAGATACTAGGTGAGAATTATTTTTGATTGAGCACCTTAACAGGAGAACATGTTTCATTTCCCGTTAATGGTAAGTTTCTTAAGCATTACTTTGGCCCATGAGGGTCTAATTTTCTAAATGGTTGTACTATATGTACTATATGTGATTAGTTGTTCTTTTGTTTTGTGTGTTTTGTTTGTTTGTTTCTTTCTTTTTCTTTGTTTCTTTCTGTTGTTTATGTTTTTTTGTCTTGGTCATTGGGGACCTTCATTTCTATCCATTTTGAAATAAAGGGGTTTTTATTCAAAGTATGTTGGAGGCACTAGGAGAGAAATTGATTTAGGTATTTTCAAGGAACATTTGTTGAAAGATTTTATTCTAAGCTTAAGTTTTATGACCATTTTAATGCTAGTTCAAAAATTTATTAAGAATAAGCTACATTGTAAATAATATCATAAACTATGATTGAAGTCTTTCACAAAATAGATAAACATCTGCTTAATAAAATGCCTATTTATCTCAGGGTGGTTTATCTCTAATTCAACGGAAAAATCTGACTCCCAAAACTGTCATGAGGTCCATTGTAGTTCTCAACCCACATTTCATATCAAATACATTTGAGTATTGAGAAAATTCAATAAAGAATTTCCACAAGTAAAAAAAAAGGTAAACTCAATACCAAATGGGTGATAGAGGCATCTCTATTGGGGCTATGGATGCCTATCTGGTAGTACAGCAATACTTTGAGAGAACTAGAGGTATCTCCATCAGGGCTATTGATGCTTGAATGGCAGTGGAGCAATACCCAGGATTTCATTTTACGACAGTTGAAGGACTCAACCTATGTAGCTTGGATCTTAGGTGTAGTTGTTCAAGGGTGGAGAATTTTTTTATAAAGAAGAATACACTGTATATGCACACACCCAGATTCAAAGTAGTTCATGATGATGTACATCTAAGATTTCAGCTCAACCTTACTCTACATATCTGATCTTATTTCAAGTTAAAATGATTCATAAATCAGAAGTTCTAGATGGCTGAATTCTTCAGTATCCTGAAAAATGGGTAGACCATTTTTTCAGCTGAGTCAACATTTGTTATGCCTTCCATAACCACCCCATCTTTTGCCTTGGTCAAAATGGGTCCCCCTTTGTTTTTTTTTTTTCTTGTCCATGGTTTTTTCTTTGGGCCGTAGGAGTTGTTTGTTTTTCTCCTAAGCCTTTGTTTCTTTTTGTCTGTCAAAAGCGGAGTTGGAATGGAAATTGGATTTAGAAATTTGCAAAAAGTTATAGTTTCGGTTTCGATTCCGGTTCCGGCCTCGCTTTTTATTTCTTGTTCTTTTCATTGTATTTTGTTTCATTTCACTCTCTTGGGTCTGTTTCTCCCTCAAGTTGTTGTTCGTTTTCCTTTTATTTTGTTCTTTTCCAGAGCGGAATCGGAACCGGAATTGGAATTGAATTTGGAACTTTGTAAAAAAATTTAGTTTATGTTTGTCTTTTGATCCTGCTCCCACTCCCTTGCTTTGTCTAGTTGTTTTATGTTTTTGTCTGGGTTGGGTTCGTTTTTGGTTTTGATCCCGCTTCTCGTCTCCCTTTGTTGTCCTTGCTGGCCGCGAGACCGAAAAACGGGTTTGGAGTTGGATAAGTGACTTTGTAAAAAAATTCTCATCCAATTTTGGATCTGGGTCCATGCCCGCTTTCTTTTGATTTCCACTTGGGGTTAACTGTTCAATTACATTGTCTACTTCACTCGCTATCTACCGCATTTATGGCATTAATTTTAGCCTCCTCACATGTGCAAAGTGATTTTAAAATCTTAATCGTGGTTAGCTAGCTCATTATCTTTGTTGTTTAAATCATTTTAATGAGCCAGAGCCAGGAGAACTTCGAAAGGAGCATGATTTGATTGCGGAGGTGCATTGGTGAGAGAATTTATTGAGTTTCATTCTTTCCTTGTTGGTGTTTTGAGGTAGGGTCTCATCTCGTTCTTTTCTCATTTTGCTTTGTCGTTTGGTCTTCATGTTCTTGCACATTCACAGATCCTTTTTTTGTGAATCTTTGCTCGTTTCTTGGTCTTTTTGGTTTTGTTCTTCTTGTCCTTTTCTGTTTTCTCATTTTGTTTTTCTTGTCTTTCTGTTTGTTTTTTTTCATTCTATTGTCGCTTTCGTGGCAGGTTTGTTTTGTCATGCCCTAGTTTTTAATTAGGGTTTTGATTGATGGGGTCGCCATGTGCTTTAAATGTTTTAAAACTTGTTTAGAGACCCCTCTAACCTTACTTTTGCGTCGATTATATGACTTTCATGTTGGGTTTTTGATGCCCTAATTTTCTAAGTCGACACATCATGCAAACTAGGGTTTGATTGACAACCTTTACAAAGTATCTGGCCCTTGAGGTTAGTTTTCTCTTTGATTTGGTTAAAGGGTGAGTTTAGGCTCCTCTTTTTCATTCCCATATTATCTCATGTGACCCAAGTCCTTATGCTCATATGACCATACCTTCAAGTGATTGCTTTATGTTAAATGATAAACTAGTAGAAGCGGATCTGAGAATGATCTTGTTCCCACATGTCTTTTGCATTTCGGTTTATTCTCAAACTGATCCCACTTCTGATCTTTGGTAATTTTGGTCTTCGCATTTTGGCTCTTTACCAGAAGCGAAACAAGGTCGGGGGTTGAACTTGGAAATATCATTTTGTTTCAGGTTCAGTTTTTGTTCTCATTCTTGTTCTGATCTCATCCCAGTCCTGATCCCGCCTATGTTCAAATTGCTTCTCATTCTTGTTTCTTTTTTAACTCTGCTTCCAGTGAATGTGAAATTTAACTAAGTATGGAAGGAATTAAGTAAGGGTATTGGATGATGTATTTATTTTCATACTCTTTGTTCATCTAATACTGAGTTTTATTGTAGAATTAAGAGATTTCAAGAGCATCAGAAGAGGCTTCTCAAAGGAGCCAACCTGTGGAGATCTCAAAGCAAGGAGCTAAGCCTAAAAATATCAAGGTAGAACAGCTCCCTTATACCTTGAGGTATAAGCATCAAATTCCCACCATCACTACTGGTAAGGTGGACTCTGATTGGGTGGACATCACT
Source organism: Sequoiadendron giganteum (assembly GCA_007115665.2). NCBI lineage: Eukaryota > Viridiplantae > Streptophyta > Pinopsida > Cupressales > Cupressaceae > Sequoiadendron > Sequoiadendron giganteum. The sequence continues at coordinate 396,600,673 of CM021108.1, read as the reverse complement.
GATATCAACTTGGGCCCATTCAAATATGAGTTTTTTTTGGAAACATTTCATGAGGAGGTAACAAGGAGGACTGAGAAAATTATCCAATCTGGATTAGCGCATTTTGCCTTCTTTCCCCTATTAGTCAAGTGTCCTGAATTGAAAATGACTACTATTGGAACCTACAATCCTGCTACCTAGAAAAGTGTAGATTCACAGGGGAATTTCATTATTGATCTTACTCCACAAATGATCAGGTTCATGTTTAATGCACCCACTTCATAGAACCCTAAGCAACTCAATAAGGAAGAGGCCCTGAAATTATATAGTGACAAGAAGGAGACTAGCAAAACTCATATGAATAAGAGTTGGATGAGAGTTCATAAAAATTCTCTAACTAAGCCCCTTAACCAGCCTAAAAGGGTAGACTTCTACAAGGAGATGGAGACATAATAATGATGCTCTCTAGAGTATTTGGGAAAAGAGATTCCTCCTAGTTCAAGGAATGGATGTTTCCATTCATTCAGACTATCTTAGATGGCAGGTAGCAATTTGAATGGCCTATGATTGTGTCTGAGTGTATACACAACCAAATGCTTAGAGTAAGAGAAACCAAGAGTTTCTTCATGACCTCTTATGTGATTTATGCAGCAGCCAAAAGAGGCATCTTGCCTGGGTTGAATGCAGTAGGGATATTGGGAGAGGCCCAAGGACAAAACAAGGTGCGAGATCGCTATGATCAACTCACCTTATAGACTTCTAAATTACATTACAAAAGGGTTAATGATGCATTTCTGTATGTTATCATTAACCGGCTCACGAGAGATGCAGGATATAGATTGAGCCGAGAAGCCATGATCTTTATTGCAAATTCGGGGCATTGGTTTATCCAATACCCCAGGTTCACTTATTTTATGGTGGTTGGGTTTGATGGCCACCCTCATCTACTCCCTAGGTGCTACAACAATAGGATTGTTTTGATGGAGTTCATTTATAAAGCCTTCGGCGTTAATTTCAAATTTGGTTTAAAACATAAGACTAGTTGCCACAAATTCCCCATGAATTTGGGTGAATATAGTTGTCCACATCTTGTGGCAGACAAGGTTATTTGCAATGAGTTAATGCACTTAAATTTAGGCTTGTACACCACTAGAAAAAATTATGATCCTAAACACAAGATGCGAGCTTTTCTTTCTACTATTTTTGACAAACACTTCAACCTGTTGGAGGACTTTTGGATGGATCTCTAGGATGACTATGATTTAAGAAGAAGAAACAATGAAAGCTTGTCTATCCCAATTATGGTGGAATGGGGTAAAGGATGAAATTCCCGAGACATTTTTAGATGATGGGGTGACTTTGGATCCCCAATATGATGCATGAAATATAGGCACCAAGGACTTAGATCCTATGGATTGGAATGTAGAAGATTCCATAGACATCAAGAAAATTGAAAGGACTATATTGGACACAAGCATACAATGGGTTGTAATGAGGATCAAGGAGTCTGAGGCTCAGGCCTCCAAGAAGAGAAAAGTTGTAGGTACCACTCAAGGGTACAAAAGGATAAAATGAAGAATGGATCCTAAGGAGCCTTTAGAGTTCCTCCCTCCCAATACTAGGGAAGAAATTGAACCTAAAATTCCTGCTCAAGACCTTCCTGAAGCACATGGAGAGGAAATCACAACAAGACCCACTACCTCAACATCTGTTGTAGGTGAAGCATCTACTCAACCTCCTCTTATAGAGTAGCCAAGCGAAGAAATTCCTATGGGAACCCTCCACAAGGAAGCTAAATCCTTGGGGGAAAAGGAGTCTAAAGTTGAAATTCATGATATAGAGACAGACTCTGAGAATACCCCTTCTGATAAAGAGACACATGTGGCGGAATCTCTTGATGAAACTGAGGATGTAGGGACTGGGCATGTTTTGACAAAAGAAGAACAATGGAAACTATTTGAGGATGCTAAGAGGGAATCAGATGCCAAGGCACAAGTTGAGGCATTGGCTAAGAACAAGGAGATGGATGAAAAATTCAAATTTGATACACTTCTCAAACAACAATTGGAAGCTAAATTCAAATATGATGAATTGGCTCAGCAACAACAACAAAAGGAGCAGGAACTCAAAACAACTTAGGAATAGAGTGATAAATTGGAAATGCTACAGAAAATCCATGATCTTGAGGAAGAAAAGGCCAAAAAAAGGAGAGAAAGACAATCCTTTGAGGCTAAATTCAACGCTATTGAAGAATCCTATAAGAGAAAGGAAGAAGAAGAATGTCTATGAATGGAAAAGGAGGTTGAAGAGCTTTCCAAACATGAAAAAAAGGAGAAAGAGGTATGGGACAAAGTCAAAGAGATAGAAAATAAAAGAGACCAAATGTATGAGGAAAGGAGGTTAGAAGAGGAATGTTTGAAGAAGGAGCTGGAAAATAAAACATTGCAAGAGAAAAAGGATAAAGAAGATGTTGAGAGACTCATACAAGAGGGTGCACAAGTGGAACAACAGAATATACAAGAGGTTGATTCTCAACCTAAAGCCACCATATTGCAACCATTATCTTTTGTCACTACTTCCTCTTCCTCAACACAAGTGGCCACTTCCCCTAATGCTCCTACATAGTTGAAACTTGATTTAGAGAAGAAATAGATAGCTCAACCTCAACCTCTCAATTGGGATGAGATGATGAAATAAATAGAGAAGGAAATACCCAAAATGAAGGCTAGAGTTCTTCATTCTACCAACAGATGCAAGAGAAATTATTGTTGAATGTGCAATTCTAGTGGTGGATTAGGACAGAGAATACATGCATGTATCTGATTACCAATTGGGCACGGTCAATTTGGGGAGACCTACAAGGAACCAATAGATGAATCTTATTGATATTGTAGCTTCCTCCACCAAGTCTAGAATGATCAAGGATAAGCAAAAGAAAGATGAACTTAAAGCCCAATTGGATCAGTTACATAAATTCTTGAAGGATGTCTCCACGCTAGTGTCTCAACAAGCGGATTCTCTAGAAACCCCAGTCCTACTGAGCAAAAGGTAAGTTGGTGACTTAGTGTAGATGAGGAGTAAAATGGGGATGCTCGACAGGTGGATTGATAGGCTCAATCAGGAGGTTGGTGAAGTGTTGGTAGATAGTTTTGGAATTCATGAAAGAGCACTTAAGTTGGTAGAAGAGATGAATCATCATGTTGAAGTCCTAGAGAAACAAGAGGAAGAATATAGAGAATATGTTGTGCCAAAGTCAACTCTCCTAGAGCAGTCAATTCTTGAAGAGGATAATGTATATTTCTTGAGAAGACTTTAAATATAATCCAGTTCATATCCAGATTCATCTATGAGCATAGGAATCAAGTGCAAAATTCTTGTAAGGACTTAAATGAGAAAATTTGATGAATTAGAAGCACTAGAGGCTATTATAGTCAATGTGGATGTCCCGATCAAAGAAGGAATTCCTTTGAATAAAATGAAGGAGAAGTGGAGCAATACATTTGAGGAAGTTATGCAAAAAGAAGATGATGGAGAAGACTTGATGTTGGATAGGCTTATGGATATCAAAGAGGAGGTAAAAGCTTCCAGAAGGGAGTTAATCAAATTGAAAGATATGCAAGAATATGCCTCAATAGAATTGAAGAGAATCAAGTTTGAGGATAGTTGAGTAGATGGACCTGATGTGGATGTCCTTCAACAAGTGTTCTCTAGTTATGATGATTACCTCCTTTAGCATACAACACAAGAGTGAGCTGGCAGTAGGACATTCTCTTTTTGACATACAACTTCCTCTTCTCTCCTATTTTGTAGGGTGTTGACATAGGTTGAACTAAGGTTCCCATCCACCAGTTCTATTTTCTTCCTTGGGCATCAAATTTTGGGACAGAAAAGCAATCACTTTTTGAATTGAAGATAAACTAGTCCAATTCCTTCATACAGTTCCAGTTCCTTGATTGGTGGATATGGGTTTTTAATTGAGAGAAAATTATGCATGGCAAGCCTATATGTACTTTTGGTCTCTATTTTGTAAAGGTCGGTTGATTGAAGAAGGATTAGCCACCTAATATGACAACAGATAGGAATTATAGTTTGAAGATTTCATAGTTTTAGCAAGATACTTTAAAAAGTTCAAGTTGAACTTGGATACATTTTTACAGTTTTATATGGTTTTCATGTTATTGTTGAAAGTGAATCTCTTTGATAAGGTTAATGAATCATAATCAATCAGTATGTCAGTGAGTTGTTGTGCCTAAATGTTTTCTATTTGATGCAAATCAATAGAGGAAACTGGATTTTAATATTATTTCATTGATTTTTTTGTGAATGGAATTACTATATGTCTATTTGATCTGTGTTTTAGCAATGAGTGAGTGATCAATTTCAAATCTCAAAGTCTTTTAGTGAATGGTTGTGGTAATTGAATTAAGCACTATGAATGTATGTAATGTTGTAGATTATTCTATGGATTGCGTCATGTTGTGGTTTTTGGTCTGTTGAAGAAACACTCATTGTGGGAATGCATGTCTGGATATTAAGAATTTTTATTCATATTTTACAGTTCTACACTTTGATCTATCTTTTTCTATTTATTTACACCCCACCCACCATAGGTTAATTAATCTGATGTAGTTTGTGTTCTTTATTACCAGCAAAGGCCTCTTGAATATTATGGTTGCATTGGCCATTGAGTAACATCAACATAGTTGAGAACCAATAACCAGGACCTTGGGAGTTAGATTACTATATGTTATCTTTCTTTTTCAAGAGAAATAGAGTAGAGATATTCTATTTTATGTTGTGCAGTTTTGACCATCAACAAGGATAACATAAGTGCTCAAGACTCATCTTCAACAAACTTTGATATTGTAGATTCCCTGATGAAGAACAAAGTGCAGATTTCTCAGCTAGAATATCTCCAAGATCACCCAGAGCAAGTTGACCGACTTCTTAAATTTGTGAAGAAAGGACTGGAAAAGTAGCCACCATTGCTCGAGCCATCTGCTCTAGTGGAAGACAAGCCTAAGCCTTTCTATATTTCTCTGTATATGGGGGGTTACAAATTGAGCAATTGTATCATTGATTCAGGAGCCTCGGATAATGGCATGTCTCTACAAGTGAGGAATTATTTAGGACTATCGTGCACCAACACAAAAGACAAATGTTACTCACTAGAGTCTAAGTCGGTTTCATTAGCTGGATAGTTGAAGGATGCTCAAGTGAGGCTGGTATCCTACCCAAAGAAGAAGATTATGATGACCATCCTGGTAGCTGACATTCTAGCTAGCTATGGGATGATATTAAGTAGAAGTTTCTGTAAGGACCTCGATGGAGAAATACAAATGGATTGGTCTTCCATGACTATTCCAATAAAGAATGGTATTTTCAAGCTGGAACCAAAGCCCAAGTCTTGATTTACAATGGTGAAGTCTTGGGATCCTCAAGCACAAGTTTTGTTTCAAGAAACGAGTCCTGGAACTTATGTTTTTCTAGAAGAGATAACTGATGAAGCAGATCGGAATAGTGAACCCATCAAAGGGAAGTTTACAAAAGAAGAAAAAGGAAAGAGCAAGATTTGCTCCGAAGATAAATTGATAGAAAATCTAGAAATGTGGACCATGCAATTCGATGGAAGTTGCTTAACTGTTGGTTCACGAGTGGGAGTTGTCATAATTCCTCCCAAAGGAAAGTTGTATCCATTTGCAAACCACTTGCAATTCGAGTGCATGAATAATACAGCTAAAGATGAGGCACTTTTTTTAGGTCTCAAGAATGCACGAGATATGGATATTAAGCAACTCAAAGTTGAAGGTGATGCAGAACTAATCGTCAAGCAAGTCAGAAATTAGTATCAAGTGAGAAAAGATCACCTTCGAAGCTATAAAAATATGGTCTGGAATGCAATTGACTGGTTTGAATCATTTGACATTAAGTATCTTCCGCGTGCCGAAAATAGCAAAGCAGACACACTTGTAGTATTTGCTTCTCTCTTCATACCAAATGTTGATTTTTGTCAGAGTTCTTTTGCTATTGAACTCATACACAGGCCCGTCGTTCCTGATAACAACCAGAATTGGAAAGTTTTCAATAATGATGATCATATCAAGGAATTTCTTACTATGCAAGACAAATTTGAAGGCTTATTCTTTGAGGGGAGTTCATCTCCTTTTAGAGAGTCAATAACTGAGAATTCTGAAATAACCCAAGTCGGACATTGTTCAGTTGTAGGGAAATAAAATTTTCAAAGAAGAAGTTTCCTTGGAAGATGTCTTTGACAGATGGGATAGACATAAAGAAGATACTAGACCCTCTAAAGAAAAATATTTTGTATAGTTGAAAGGAAACAAAATTCCTAAAGTTTTATTTTCCTTAGAGAATTCATTTGATAGACACGATAGACGTATCAAAGACCAAAGAGACTCAAGTGATAATACTTCTATTGATTATCACCCAGTGAACATTGGAAGTGAGTATAAGCCCTAGCTCATACATTTGGGAAATTTTTGTACACTAGAAGAGAGCGAGAAGCTCATCGCCTTATTCAAATAGTATCGAGATATTTTTGCCTGGTCCTACGAAGATTTGAAAGTCTTCACACCCACAGAATTATCTCACACAATTCCTTTGATACATGATGCTAAGGCTTTCAAATAGAAGCAGAGACATTATAATCCGCTCATTCAAGGTACAATCTATGCGAAGATACAAAATATTGTGGATTCCAAGATCATCTTTCTCATCATTCTACTTGGGTGTCAAACATAGTTCCTATGTGAGAGAAGAATGGAGAAATCAAAATTTGTGTTGATTTCATGAACTTGAACCAGTCTTCTCTGAAGGATAATTATCCATTGTTGATCATGGATCACACCTTGCAAACTGTCACTTGGTTAGAAATGCTATCTTTACTTGATGGTTTTTCTGGGTATATAATCAAATTACAGTAGCTGAAAATGACTAGTTTAAGACCGCATTCACCACTCCATGGGGAACATTTGCATATCAAAGAATGCCTCTTGGTCTTATTAATGTAGGTGCAATGTTCTAGAGGGCCATGGACTTGGTGTTTGGAGACTTAAAAAATAAAGTCATTGTTGTTTATTTAGACGATCTCGCTGTCTTTTCAAACAGACAACAAGATCATTTCTCTCATTTGTCTGATGTTTTTGAAAGGTGCAAATATCATCACACTTCTTTGAATCCTAAAAAGTCTGTCTTTGTAGTAATAGAAGGAAAATTACTCTGTCACATTGTTTCAAACGAGGGAAACCAAATTGATACAAGTCGGGTTGAATCTATCAGAAATTTTTCTCTTCCAACCAGCAAGACGGGGGTACACTCTTTCTTTGGTAAAGTGAATTTCATATGAAGGTTTGTACCAGGTTTTTCTAAATTGACAAAGGACATATCTGCCATGATGAAGAAGAATTCTGCTTTCAAGTGGACAAAGGAAGGCAAGAAGGCATTTATCGCAATCAAAGAAGCTATCAGCAGAGCACCAGTGCTGGTTTGCCCTGATTTTTAAAAGTGTTTTATCCTTTACTGTTATGCATCAGAACACATTATGTCTGCAATATTAATGCAAAAGTTGAATGAAGAAATAGAATCTCCCATTGCATTCATGAGTAGCAATTTCAAGGCCAACAAAACACGATACTCTTAAATTGAGAAGAATGCGTATGTAATGGTTTGGGCTGTTAAAAAATTTAGATTCTACATCTTGAACTCTCACACAATAGTTTATGTAACTGATCCAGAAGTAAAAAGTGTGCTAACCTAGCAAGAAATGGGCTCTAAAAGGGGTAACTGGGTTGTGAAAGTTCAATAATATGACTTGGAGATTCAACCAACCAAACTCATCCATGGGAGAGGTTTGTGTCAATTAATAGCTAAAGATGGTGATAAGAAGCTCCAAGTAAAAGGTATACCTGTCAACGAACCTAAAGAGAAAGAGGATCTTTCTATGGTCCTACCAGTTGAGTATGCAGGAGAATGGTTCATAGAGATATGGTATTACCTCACATATGGCAATTGTTTGAGGCATCTGGATAAGCAACAAAGGAGAAAATTGAAATTGAAAGCCCAAAATTATGTGATAACAAGTAATGTTTTGTACAAGCATGGGCTCGATGGAACATTTATGTTGTGCGTCACCAAAGACCAACAATGGCATTTGTTGGAAGCCTTTCATAGTCAATCATGTGGTGGCCCCTTTTCTTCCAGAGTGACAGCTTTTAAAATCTTACGAGCATAGTTCTTTTGGACAACTATGTTTTGCAATGTATATGAATGGGTGCACAGATGCCAGTTGTGTCAATAGTTTATTGCCAAGAAGTTAGCAGCCATTCCTCTTAGGCCAATTGTTATAGATGCTCCATTTCAGTAATGGGGCTTAGATTTTGTTGGTCCTATCAACCCATGATCCAGTAAAGGGTGTATCTATGTCCTTACAGCCACATATTACTTCACAAAATGGGTCAAGGCCATTCCAACCACGCAGGTGAATTTTGAAGTGGTGTGTAACTTCTTGAAGGAAAACATTGTTTCACTCTTTGATGTGCCTTACAAAATTATAACTGATAATGTATCATGTTTCTCATCAGAGGAGCTACTGGAGTTCTATTTTGATCATGACATCACTTTGTCACATTCATCAAATTATTACCCCCAGGTTAATAGATAGGTTGAGTCATCAAACAAGAACATAGTTACAATAGTACGCAAGTTAGTTGATTATAATCAACGAACTTGGCATAAGAAATTATATGACACTCTCTGGGCCGATAGAATCACTCCAAAGAGAGCCATTAGTACTTCACCTTTTATCATTATGTATGTTATGGAAGCTATGCTACATATCACGCTAGAATTGTCCACCTTGTACCTCGCAACCGCAGTGGAAGATGGAGAGTTCACAGATTCGATCAAAAAGTGCATCATGTACTTGACTACACTTCAAGAAAAAAGGGTGGAGGTGGTAGAAAGAATCACCCAGCATCAAGAGCGGGTGAAGAAAATCTTCAACAATAAAGCTCATCAGCAAGATTTCAAAGTTGGTGACCAAGTCCTACTATGGGATAAGAGACGTGAGCCCAAGGGAATGCATGGAAAATTTGAT